>JAPKLX010000011.1:1446885-1480016 GCA_026898415.1 Leonotis leonurus
CGCACATAGACTACGGTTTTTAAAAACCGTAGTGTATATATCAAAAACACAAGCACATAGACTACGATTTTTAAAAAACCGTAGTGTATATATTAAAAATACACGCACATAGACTACGGTTCTTAAAAACCGTAGTCTATAAGTAACATACACTACGGTTTTTTGTGTAACTGTAGTCTTTAACAAAAAAAACGCACATACACTACGGTTGGTGAAAAAACCGTAGTGTATGCACCGTAGTGTATTCTAAAAATTGTAGTAGTGGATATTGTTTATTTGTATCCAACATATATATCAGATGAGATATCAGTGGTGTTGATGAATTGTCATCATACAAGAGAATAAACAATGAATCTCTTTTGATTGTTTATGCATAAATAAATAAAAAAAATGGCAAAACAAGGTCAATCCTACAGAGTTCAATGTACAAAACAAAAGGTACATATATCTCATACATATATATGTGTGTGTGATCATATGTATGTGAGTTAATTATGTTACAAAATTACAATGAATAATGCAGATGATAAAGTTGGTGAGGGCATATATGGAGAGGCGAAATGGTGTTATAGCAAGTATTTTCCAAAGATGGATGAGTACATGATATTGGGACTTGTATCTGGTGCCTACATGATGTTATCAACTATTTCTTTAGTTGGAATGAGAAATCCTCCTGTTACAAAACAAGATTTTGATTGGATCATAAGTGAATCATCTTTTCTACAAGCTGCATCAGTTATTTGTAGATTGATGGATGACATGGTAGGTCATTGAGTAAGTTACATGAAGAAAAAATAGTGTTCAAAGATGGAAGCTTGTAGTGAATTGTGGAAGCGGGTGAAGAATGCATGGAAAGACATGAATGATGAATGCATGTTCTTAATCTTGCTCGTGTCATAAATCTCAAACATGTTGGTCAAGATTCATATGGTATGGCCACAATATGTTATCCAAGTCTTTTCTTGCAAAATATAGTAACGCTCGCAAAATGTTCGACAAAATAACTGTGAGAATATTTAACGGAGATGGACGGCCGTTAGAAACGGGGGGCCTAATTGTAGCAACTTACACTACAAAAAATGCATTATACAACAATGGAATAGTGACGGAAAAATTTTCCATTTCTGAATTTCAACAGATTAACAACGGAATTGTTACGAAATTATTGTAAAATTTTAGTAACGGAATTATCTATTATTAAAAATTTAGTAACGAAATTTTATGTTACAATTTCATTACTAAAATTGAAGAAATTATTCTAGTAACGGAAATTCTGTTACAATTCCTTTTTTATATATAGTAACGGAATATATTATGTTGTTAAATTTTTAGCAACCATCGATATTACTACGAATAAATCTGTGACTAAAATTTTTAGTTACAAAACTTTTTGCTTTAGTAACGAAAAAATTCTGTTGCTAAAATAAAAAAAAAATTGTAGTGTTATAAACATTAGGGAGTGATTTGAACAAAACCTTGTCATAGGAGATTATTCGCCATAGGGGTGTCTACCTTAGGGGTTTATTTGCTACTTTTCCCTTTTTTCTATTTACAAAATTGTTCGATTTTATTTCTCTTTTTCAATAAATGGATCCTTACAATAACTAAGCATATAACTCAATTAACAACAATAACTAAAGTGAAATACAATATCCCTTAATATATAATACAACTTAAGTTAAATTACTTTTTTAATACACATATCGAGTCAAAACGAGTAACAATTTCTTTCACTGATAAAAGAATTTTAATTAAGTAATCCGTACTATTATAAAGTAATTATCATGATATGAATATCATATCTTAAATATCAAACATAACCTTAAGCTCTCCCATCCATGAAAGATATTGTTAATGTGTCTATGCTATAGGTGCAGTGTTTACATAATTTTTATTATTTTAATTTATTCAATATTAAATAATAAATTGTATTAATAAATTTTAGTTGAAAATAGAAGTTACAAATAAAAATCTAAAATTTTAATTGAAAATTTATTATTTATCAATATCAGATGTTTTTGCTAACATTTATTATTTACCATATTATTTATCAACATCACATATTATTATTTTTATCAGGAAAGAAAAGAATATATAAAAATAGGTACCAAAAGTACCAAAAAGTTTACAAGATGATAATCCACGCAGACGCAGAAACAAGAGAACATCCTACACAAATTCTAACTTATCTACCATTTATAATGATCGACGTAAACTAACTTCGAAAGTTCGGATTCACAAAGTGAGTATTAAACGTTTTGTTCCAACTCCATGTTCTAGATTTAATCTCATCAACAATCTTGACTGGATCTCAGATCATGTTATTAAACTTACTTTCATTTCTTCACTTCCACTTTGTCCAGACACAACAGATACAGATGCTCATGAGCATTTTTTTTTTTCTGATTTGTTCCCGAGGTTTGTGAAAGAAGAGCAGTGATCCACCACAAAATTGGGTATAACAAACTGAACACACATCCATCTAAATATTTCATTCCAAATACTGCTAATCTTATCACATGTAAGAATGATGTGATTTACCGATTCCAGCAAGTTTTTGCACATCAAGCACTTTGCATTAGCCGAAGAGATATCCACGTTCCTTTTGGCCAAGTTGTCGCACGTCAGTATCCTATTTTTTATAATCCTCCACGTTGTCGTAATCGCATTGTACGGAGCCGCGACTTTCCACATACTTATAAGAAATTTCTTGTCAATTTGGTTGTCGGGGTTAGGATTGGACTTGCGACTCATTAGTTGATATGATGTTTTAACCGTGTATTCGCCTCCTGCAGACGCTTTCCATTTCAATATCACATATTATTACTAAGTACATTGTACATTTATATATGAGTGATTATATAAAATAGTCAAAATTTTTTTTATAAAAGACAAATAATAGCCACCAACATAATAATATATAAATTCTAGTCATTTACAAATTTATTGTACTAAAATATATACCCTTATAATTATTTTTTACATTTCTGAGTATAAATCGTACCATTCATACGTAACACTCAGTTTTATTAAACTATATGTACTTATAAATCATATAATGAATATTATTGATGCATTTGTGGTAAATTACATTCAAAATGACTAGAATTAAAATATTTTTATATTGGCTGTTAGTATTTATCTTTTATAATTTTGTTTGGCTATTTTGTATAATTCACACTTTATATATAGTAACCCCATGCATATATATATATGTGTGTGTGTGTGTGTGATTATTTGATTTGGTTATACTCCCTCCGTCGCGCAAATAAGGACTCATTTAATTTTTACACGACCACTTAGAAACGCTTAGTATATATTTTGCCTATTATATAGAAAGAAAGAAACAATCCATTGCAAATCTTTACGCAATAAGAAAATAAGTCATTATTAACCGTACATCCCACAGTGTAACAAATGGAGTAAAAGATAAGGTAAACTAAACTACCAAAATGATGAAACACTATGCACACTGCATATGCATATTGAAACCACATGAAAAATTTATTGACTATTAATCTGGTATTGGGATACAGGAAAAGATAAATGTTTTGGTTTCAATTGATACTTAACTATGCTTAAAAATTTATTTTATTTATTATATTTTTGATATATATGTATTATTATCATCCATCTACACGACACCAAAATTGTAGTGATGAATAACAAAAGTTCCTAATTAAAAGTTACTTTTCAGTTAATCCAAAATACATATAGCTTTGGACTCATTTCTATTTTGATGAACCTTAATGTTTGTTTAATTGGATCATTTAATAAGATCCTTAAGTTGAAGTCAACATGATATCATTAAATGTTGATATCAACGAAATTGTTATTCATTTTATCATTTTTTTTTGTTTGGTTTTTGACTATTTTTTTATATGTGGACTTGGATTTGGAAAAAAAAATTCATGTCCAGATCCGATCTGAGATCCGGGGTTAAATATATTAATTTTAGTAACTAAATATATAATATTTATTTTTAGTTTTAATTATTTATGTTTGTAAAATTAGATGGTTGGTGACACTAAATGTAATAGTTGTTATTTTATATCTCAAAATGTATTATTATATATATGTTTTAATTATTGTTGCTTGTTTAACTTATTGATAATCTATATATTATCTTTTATGTTTACCAAATGTGCAATGAATATCTCACATGCTTATTTCATTGTTACCGAAAATTCTGATGAAGATTAAATTGATTTCATTAGCATGTTTGTTGGGAAATATGTAAAAGTTTTAATTCAGATTCTAAAACCTCCCCTGAAAGATATATTAAGTTCAAAACTAAAATTTGGTCTTTAGTGTTGTTTTAGAACTCATATGTTAAGGAGTTCAGTTTTGCAGGTACAATCAGAAGAACTCAAGACTGAAGTATAAAGACCAGTACTGAAGTTTTAACAATTCATTCTATGATCAATACTGAAGGACCATTAATCTACTAAAGTCCAGCCATTAAGTATTGAAGTTGAAGAAATGTTGAAGCATGAAGACAACGTCATCTGAAGTTCTACACTGAATAATTAATTCACTTGAAGCTTACCACTATGGGGTACATTACTTCTCATAAGCATTTCCACTTCTGGAAAAGATCTCATTAGGTGAATTAATCTCATTAGGTGAATTAAATCTTGTTGCAGATACAAAAAATGCTAAAAAAGACGACGACTCCAACGGGAAGAATTTCAAATGCTACGGACGAAGCTCTCTCACAACGGATACATTCTTGAGAATGTCCTATAAATACCCCGACTCTTCAAACGCTTCAAACGCCGGTTATCAAGTTATCAAATGCTCAATCGCTCTATCGCTCTCAAACTGCTATTTGCTTTCAAGTTACCTTCAGTTTTAGAACACTCGAGTCCTATTATAAATCATTTAGTGTGTTTAATTTTAGTGATACAATCTGTAACCGAATAATAGATCTAGTTTTAGAATTAGTCTTTAGCTGGAAGTGATCAAAATCAATTGTTTATCAAACCTCTTAAGGTTGATCACTGTAAAACACTTCATTTAGTTGGAAACCCTCGACTCACATCGAGACTCGTGGAAGTAGAAATTTTTATCTCCGAACCACGCAAACCAAACTATGTGTCTTTGTTATTTACTTCCAGTATTCTTTATTCTCTAATACTATATTGCATAAACTGAATATTGATTAAGTGTAAACTACTTGAACTATAACATTAATATTTCTGATAAACGAGTAAGCTTCTAAACTACCACTTCCGCACTGCAACACTTAAGATATTAGTCCATCAGTCAAACACTAAGTGTAGACTGAATGATTGCTATCTGAAGTTATACTCTAGATTGAAGCTACCTCCCTTCAGATTTCAGCCCTCACTAAAAATTGTTTTAATCTGAAATATTTTAAATTGGTGTATTCCCCCTCCCCTCCATACACCATAATACTCGTTACGGGACCAATAATGTTAATTTTATTAAATACTTATGTAAAATAATTATATATCTTACAAGTTTCTTTCTTGCTTTGTGTAGGATGTTAATAATTTTGAAAGTAATATTAATACGGAGGATTTTGAGTTCAATGATTATAAATATTTATTCTTGGAATGTACTCATTTGTATGATTATGTCATTTTCATGGTCTGTGAGCTTATATTTATTGGATGATGAAAACTTCAATGTTTGAATATTTTTAACGTAATATTTTTTCTCGATTTAAATATTTGTATAAGAAAAATATGGATTTGGATCTGGACCCACAGATCCAATGGATTTGGGCCATGATCTTATTTTTTTAGATCAAAATGATCTAGACTAGATTTAAACAAAATGAAAAAAAAAAAAACAGATTTGAATCTGAACCAAATAAAATTCGGTCCAAATCCGATCCATTGTCATCTCTAACCATGACAAACAGCTTTGCAGGCTTCTTCAGTTGTAGCACATATGTCTATCAAATTACAACACCAAATATTAGTTCCACCTTGAGTCACATGGTCGCAACCAAAAAGATTTATTTTACTCCCTTTCCTTCCTATGCTGCTGCTGCTCCCATTCTCAATGCCTAGATTCCATAAGTAATTTTTACAAACTTATATTATTAATAACTCGTTATTATTCAATATCATAAGAAATAAAGTGCCTTTATTTTAGAAAGTTGAATTGTTTATTATAAAAGATGGGGAAAAAAATCAACTTTATATCAAATAATTTTCAAAGTTGGCAATATTAGGAAGAAGTAAAATGAGCTTACAGTAAAGAGGAAGACACAAGACAGCGAAGGTGAGGAAGAAGAGAACCAGACAAGCTAACTTGTAAGAAGCCATTGTTTACAATTATTTAAGAGGAGGAAGAATGACCTAATTATGAATTTGTGTGTTAAAGGTCCGCATATTTATAACCAACCCAGCTTTAATCATTTGTCCAATATATATTTTCCTTTTTTACCTTAATCATATTACAACTTAATTAGACAGTATTTCTTAATAAAATCGATCGAGTAAATTTTATTTATTTCATAAATATGATACCGTTAATTTCGTATCATATTTGCAGTTCTTCGAATTAGAAATATAATTAATGTGAACTAATTTGATTGGACAAGCTAGTTTTACAAAAATAAATTATCAAAAATTAAAACGTAAATTGATACCAAGTTTTTGTTGCGTGAAAGTATTATTATATCTATTTGAATGAATTAATGTAAAATAAATCAGTGTAAGAAAGAATCAATCACAATTTTCATATAAGCAAACTTGTGTTAGGAACTTTTTTGATGTTGTCAATATTTAGAGGTGTCCACGGTTACGGTTCGGAACCGAATCGTAACCGTAGTTGTGGCAGTTCACGGTTTGGAACCGAACCGTGTAGGACGGTTCTGGTTACGGTTTCGAACCGTCTAAAAAATTAATGCTAATATATTTAAATTTTTGAAATTTAATTATATACCATTGCATATCATGATTATTTAATTTTGTATCACATAATTACCTTTTTAATGTAATACTATAATTATTAGGTAAATATTTATTTTAATTTAGTGAATTATATATAATATCCATATAATAATATATTAATAATGAAATAAAAAATATTTTGATGTGTTATTATGTCATGAATACCACATTAAACACAAATACATTAGTGAAATGAAATGAAATAAAATAAAATGTTAATCTTCATAAATATAACAATATAAGATGAACACTAATAAAAAGTTAATTATTTTAATTTATAATATTAGAGTTTAATTAAGTTCTAATCTAGTTAAGTTTTAGTTTATTTAATTATTAATGTATTCATAAGTTTTAATATGTTATTATGAATTATAGAAAGATTATTATAAAAAATAATTATAATATAAGAAATAAATTAAATTTAATAATAAAATTGTGATACGGTTTCAAATTGACAGTTACGGTTCCGAACCGCTGGTTTACGGTTCTAAAATTTTGGAACCGTAACCGAACCGTCGTCTACACGGTTACGGTTCAAAATTGAACCGTCGGGTACGGTTACGGTTCCCAAAATTGCCGGTTACGGTTCAGTTCCGGCGGTTTCGATTTCTTTGAACACCTCTACCAATACTGTTAATTTGGTTTTGATGATGCTTGCGAAATCATTATTGTGTTGAGATGTTTGATTCATTCTGTATCAGTATTATGTGTTATGTGATGTCTAGGACAATGTCTAGCATAGTTAGATTTTACAGAAGACTAAATGTAAAAGGACTAGATCGATAAAAGACAGATCATGTCCATAGGCAATCTTCTATGTTCATCATAGCAGATCAACTAACATGTAAAGATATGTTAATAATGTAATAACCTAGTCTATAGAGCTTGATCTTACTTAATTCATGTATTAGAGCATATGATCAATCTGTAAGGACAGATCGTGAGTCACGATCTGTGTCATAGGATCATTGTATTAATAAAAGGTTAAGTCAGAATGTAAGTTACAATATGTCTGTAGGACTTAATCTATAATGTGTTTAGACTTAGCTTTAAGGGCATCATAGAACAGAAGTATAAATGAAGAAAATATATGTTCAACATAGAACGTGGTGATGCAGATTAGCTCACCACCCAGAAGACAAGGCCACTTCACAGAAGACCAGAGGACAGCATGTTCTAAGTTGATCTATACTATAAAGATATTAAGATTTGTATTAAAATCTATCTATAAGAGATCAACTTAGGTTTTAAATTCTTAGTTAGTATAACATATCACAATGTAAAGGAACAGAACGTGAACATGAGCCACGTTCTAGTCCATCAGAATTTGTACAAGACTTAGAATAGTTAAAGATGTTGAATTATAAAGAAGCAGAACATAAGTCGTGTTCTGTATCTATAAAGCATCATACATAGACTAGTTTTGGAGGATATTCAAGACACAGAATGAAGGAGTCATTCTGTCTATGACACAAAACGTAGGAAACGTTCTGTCTAGATAGTCTATCAAATAGGAAGCTAAAGAGCATCAATCTGTATCTAACAGATTGATGTGATGAGACAGCTCAAGGATTACCAAAGATGTTTTGTCAACAAACAGGACATAACACGAGCTGCTCAATACATATTGGAGAAAGCTACAGATCTACCTAAATGGATCATATGTTGACATGTCCATGCCACGTCAGATGACACGTCGGATGACACATAGGACACACTCCAGCGGATAAATTTACAATTAGCAAATCAATGGTCAAAATGACTATTAATGCTAGCTGTAAAAAATGCACGACATCAACGGCTATAATTTATTACAATCTTATAAATACACCACGCCTTCCAAAGAGACATGTGAGTTAGAGAGTGTGAAAAAAAAAATGAAAAGAAATATCACTGCGCGAAATAGTGGACACGAGAGTGAATTAAAAGAGTGGAATGTGAGTAGGTAAGGTAGTCGGTGCACTCAGAGATTCCCAAAAATTAAGCTTCAAGGCTGCAAGATTCTCTTTAGCATTCCAGCAATCAATCAACACCAATTCGCCTATAAATACCCTTCGAGTGATGTAACTTAGCAGAGAATCACAATCAACTTTCTGAGAATCTCACCCCCTAGAACTTACAATAGCATAGCGCCTAAACATCCATAGTTCTAGTATCATTCACAGTCCCAAAACTGTGAAAGAGGTCTAAATACAAACCCCCACCCAGATCTCGTACTCAGCGGGTTTAAATAAGCGAGTTGTAATCTCGTCCCCAACGAGTATAAATAAGAAAAGTGAACTCGTACTCAACAAGGATAAAGAATTGAGGAATTCTAGGTTAAAGGATTCAACGATCTAGTTTGTTCGTCCGTGGATGTAGGGGTATTACTCGAACCACGTTATGTGTGTTCTTTATTTTCTGCAGTGCATTAATTTGATTATGTACTCACACTTCACCAGCGAGCATATCACAATATGTGAGCTGTGCACTTGAATCTACCTCTAAAGAACACTCGACCTTAATAACAAAATATTTTCTAAGTGTAAAGCAGAATAATGTAATCATTGCTTCCGCATGCAATCTGCGTCAAGACAGAGGTTCTAGTAAGCTTCAGAAGACTGCCAATCGTTCTGCTCCTTACACAGAGTGCACACATTCTGTGTCGAGAACTATACTTGGATAGATTCTCTTCCTCTAACTTAAAGGGGAGTTCTATTACTTAACACAACCCTCTATCCAGAACAAAAGTTGTCTCGACATGCTGCCATAAGAAGAATGCGCAAAAAATTGTAGTGTGGTGTATTCCCCCCATACACCACACATGCTCTAACCGGGACCCCAACAATATATATATATATATATATATATATATATATATATATATATAACACCAAACATTTAATTTCAAATCAATTTCAATGAAATTTTATAAATAATTTTAATTTAAATGGCATTAGTCATTACATGATTAAATACAAATTATTAATTTACAATTTACATTTCTATAAAAATAAAAAAGTAATTACTAATACTTTTTTCTCTTTCTACAAATTTTACTATATGTATCTTGAATTAAATATTACTAACAAGAGTTTTAATTTAATATATAATATGTAAAAACTAATTTAAATATTAACAAGTTGACACTTTAAATTAATAAAAAGAACTACTTATAAATATAATTATATTTATTATTTTTCTTTTCTACATATTATCAATCAGTAATTTTTTTTAATTTCATTTATAAAATTATATTTTTTAGTTTACTAATTTATAGATTTGTAAATTTTTGAAATAATATATAATTAATGGAAATATATATATATATATATATATGCATTAAATTCGTATATGAGAAAAAAATATTTATAAGAATGAAATAAAAAAATGTATCTCATTCGTATGTTTAAAATTAATTATTAAGATTATAAATATTTTTCATTTAACAAGGACATGAAAATTATACTTTTATATAAATAAGTTATTTTGAAGAAAAAAATATCATATTCTTTCATTTATTAAAATTAATGTTGATATATTTTCACAGTTTTCACTTAATTTTTTTTTTCTTTCTTGTCAAAATATATATAATAATATTATAAATTATATAGTAAAATATGTAATTTATTTGAATTATTAATACATATGTTAAAATAATTCATTCATCAACATATATATCACGGATAAAACTATCACGACATATTCAACCCGACCTGTTGAAGTGAAAGCTACAATTTTAATTGTAATTTTTTTTTTGTAATTTTCTAGTTTAGATGTAATGCAAACAGGATTTGGAAATCAAATAAGAAAAGGGGAGAGATGCAGACGAAAAGGAGGAAGAATTGGATAACTTTTTTCTTATCATTCCAAACAGGAGGTGTTGCCCTAATAAAAGTGGTCCAATGATTTAGCTATTACATGTGTAATCACTTTTTTAAAAAAGAAGCTTAATAAAAATAAAAGATACTAAAATAACTTTCTCTCACATAGTCCAGATCATAACACATGGAGGAATAAAATATCAATTGCCAACTTAGCCACTAATTTGGGAGGACCCGTGTTCTCCCATTTGTTCAGCAACATCCATCTCTCTCTCTTCTTTTGACTCAACAAAATCTCTCTCTCTCTCTCTCTCTTCGTCTGGGTCAATCCCCAAATTCTTCAATTCCAATTTTTCATCAGCCAATTTTCCTATAGCCCAATCAACTCTATTCACGACACCTGTCTACAAAAGTACTTGGGATTTGGATAGGGTTAGACTTCAAAATTTTAGGTCCGAAATTAATCATACCCGATAAATCTTAAAAATTTTACGAGACAATCGATCGGGCTAAAAAAAAAGTCAACCCATCATTATACAAGCACAACATAAAAATTAATTAGAATTCATTTTCAATGGTAATTTTGTAAATAAAATATTAAAAATATTTGAAAATTTTGGATTTTTTATATTAACAAATATTTAAAATGTAACATTAAATAATTAAAATTAAAATATTTTTTCCAATATTTTATATAAATAAAAATATTTAATGTACAAAAAGATATTAAATCAAAAAAATATATATTGCATGGATGAGTAAAACCAATTTGTCCCATAGTCCATAAAGGACCGAATTGGGTCTTATATTTATAGGTTCGAAAATTTTCTGGCAAGTTTGGACATGTTTCAAAACCTTTAAAAGTTTGATTTGACAATTTTGATAGTTCTAATAGCGGCAACACACTTCCAATACATTAATAAAGAACTCATTAAGTCAAGTACTAAAGAACGCAAATATACTAAAGAACTCATTAAATCATTAATAAAGTCTGATTTGACAATTTTGAAATTTATTTCTTCTTTAATTTATACTAACTAACGTACATATATTAGTTGATTTTGCTTTCTTCATTTGTGTTACAGGTGTGCTAAATGTGTGGAAAGGTGCTGCTGGTTTTTAGGAGAAGAAGCTGAAGACTATGTCAAACCACGTTTGAACGTGTGAAGAAACAGTTGTCTGGAGCTGATCGTGAGATAGGTTGTTGGCGTGATTACGCAACCACATCCTGTCGTAGAAGAGTAAAGCAACAAAACTTGGAAGCTATCCACCTAGCGCGACCATTACTTTACTCCTTGGATTGGTTGAGAATCTTGAGGAGTTGAAGTCTATAAATAAGAGAGCTCCAACGGTGTTAAGGCTGAGCCATTTAAAAGAAATTAAATCAGCTCTTGTTTTAGTCTTTTACTCTCTTTGTTCTTTCAATCTCAATTGTTAAGTTATACTGTTAAGATTGTGTTTTCGTGAAGTAGTTGATAGGATAGTTAGAACTCATCTACTATCTGTAGCTACTTTATTTTTATTCTTTTAACAATATTTTTAGTCGTGAGACTCGCGTGGGTAAATTCTTAACCCACACAAAATACATAAGAGTGTTCTTTCTATGTGGTTACTGTTTTGACAATTGTTTCTACAACACAAACTGGATAGTAAAGATAGTGTTTAAGTGGAGAATCTGACTGAAATAATCGAGATTATTGTTACAACATACACTCATACAATTGAGATATATTTTCACAAAGTTTGAAATGCACATAAAATACAATAACTAAAAACTAAAATAAATAACTATAATTTTATAGAACATGATAAAAAAAAATTAAAATAATTATTCTACATATATTAAATAAGTTATAATTATTTTATTTCTCGTGCATTCCACAACACACGTATGTATAAACTATGGATATTGAAAATTTTATTTGAAAATTAATCTGATACATATTTTATTGGGATACAGTAAAAGAAAAAGGTTTTGGTTTGAAATTTGATATATATATATATAGTCTTCCGGCTGCTATATGTTATTAATGGCCGTGACAAGCGGCTTTGCAGGCTTGTTCAGTTGAAGTACATATGTCTATCAAATTACAACACCAAACATGAAGATGAAATGCACCACGACCCACATACTCGCAACCAAATACATTTATTTTACTCCCTTTCCTTCCTAATGTGCTACTGCCGCCCTCAATGCCTGCATTCCATAAGTAATTTTACAAATTTTATTATATTATCAATCAAACGTACGTACTTTATTTAATATCATAAATTAATTTGCTCTTATTTTATATCACACACAATAATAATGTTTTTTTTATCTATAACAATGATCGATGCTTTCTTTTTAGTTATTATAATAAAATAAAAAGGGATAATAAAGGAATATTTTTTGGAAAGTTAAGTTGTTTATTACAAAAGACGGGAAACAAATTAACTTTACGTCAAATTAATATTTTTGAAAGTTGGACGATATAATTCATATTAGGAAGAAGTAAAATGAGCTTACAGTAAAGAGGAACACACAAGGCAGCGAAGGTGAGGAAGAAGACAATTAGACAAGCTAACTTGTAAGAAGCCATTATATGTTAATAATTATTTAAGAGAAGGAAGAAATAACTAATTATGAATTTCAGTGATAAAGGTCCTCATATTTATATATAACACCACCGACCCAACTTTAATCATTTGTCCAAATATATATTTTCCTTTTTCGTTGCCTTAATCATATTACTGTTGGAGAGGATGCAACCAGCAATTACTCACTTAGTATTTCTTAATAAAACTGTAAATTTTATTTATTTGATAAATATGCTGCCGTTAATTTCGTATCAGATTTGCAAATCTTCTAATTACAAATTTAATAACACCAAGATTTTGGTGCGTGAAAGTATTATATCTATATGAATGAATTCATGTAAAATAAATCATAATGTAAGAAAGAATCAATAACATTTTTCATATAAGCAAATTTATATTATGGATATAAACAATGCATGATGTTATTTTTATATAAGACATGCATAATAATGATGGTTTGATTATACTTTACGTATAGCATTGAATTTTCATTTTTGCACTACAATTACAAATCATAAAAGGCAAAGGTCTCAAATTAGTTATATTTTTCAACATTCATAATTTATCTTTTATGTGAATTATTCAATATATATGCACAACTATGTATGAAAGTACTTGTATATTATCAAGTGGCGTCAATTTTATCAGTCGATATGTCCGAGTGGTTAAGGAGACAGACTCGAAATCTGTTGGGCTTTGCCTGCGCAGGTTCGAATCCTGCTGTCGACGGTTCTACTTTATTTAATTTTTTTATTTCGTTTCATGCCAAGGATAATTGAGTCATTTAACATCTCGGCCTCTTATCCTCTCTACCTTCTTCTAGTATTCTTTTTCATCCAATTGCCCAACAACCAACTCCTCCACCAAATGGCCGCCATAGCGAACTCAAATATCGCTCTCTTCTCCGCCTCACCTTCCACAGCTACCGCCTCTCGCCACCGCATCTCCACCGTGCGCTGCGGCCCGCGAGACAATCGCGGTCCGCTCCTCAAAGGTCGGATCCTCAGCACCGAAGCAATCCAAGCGATTCAATCCCTAAAGCGTGCCTTCCGATCCGACCCGGAAAACCTCCCCACGGACTCCCTCCGCCGTCTCATCAAGTCCGACCTCACTGCCGCGCTGAAGGAGCTCCTCCGACAGGACCAGTGCGCAGTCGCCGCCGCGGTCTTCTCCGTCATCCAGTCCGAGTACGGCGCCGACCTCAACGCCTACTCCGAGATGGTGGTGGCGCTTGCGAGGAAGGGAATGGCGGCGGAGATCGACGTGCTGATGGATCAGATGGAGGAGGAGACGGCGGGGATCGTGTGTGACGAGAGTAGGGGACTGCTGAGGCTGGTGAAGGCGCTGATAGCCGCGGGGAGGAAGGAATCGACGGTGAGGATTTACAGGATGATGAAGAGGAATGGACTGGGGTCCACCTGGGATTTGGAGGAGTATTTGGGGAGGGTATTGAGCAAAGGGCTGAGGAGGTTTGGGGAGGCAGATTTGGCCGATGAGGTTGATTCGGAATTAAAGAGGTTGTACAAGGGTATTTTTGTCAAACGATGAGTACCTGAAGTATCTCTTTTGTAATACTCCGTTTTATTTTCACTTGAAAATAGACAACGTTATTGTGGACTAATTTTCTTCTTCTCCATCTCGCCCTTTTCCATTTTTCAAGTAGATTACACGATAATATTTTATAGAAAGATAAAGTGAATTGTAGTTACTTGTTGACACTTAACTACAGTTGCTCATTATTTGATTTTTGAAATATATCATTAAAAGGAGTTGTAGAGTTTGCAAGTTGATTTCTTTGAAGTCAGAATTCAATGTTTTAGCCTTTGAGGTTGTTAGTATGAGAACTTGCTTGCTCGTATGACTTACTTGAGATAACTGTTCTAATTATATATTATCTCAATTTAAACTATAAATTTTAGGTCTATATAGGAAATATGTTTTTTTTACTTAAGTATTCTTAGAGTGTAAATATGTTGTACTGTATTATAATTAAGTGACATGTTACTCTAGACATATAACTGAAATGGGCATGCTCTTATTCATTACTTATGTTAGTCCTTAGATTGAAGATGGTCAAATAACTTGAATCAGCTCAGTCTTACACATCCCAAACCCATTACGGGCCACACGCCCTCGGCCCAAGTGTTTAAAGGGGATATTGGGCTGAAGGATTTTCCCCCTCTAATCCAGACACAATTTAGGGCCCCCAAAAGAAAATCTCAAAATGACCTTTATTACACTAATTCTTTTTTAGAAGTACAACATAAGTCTGACTCATAGTAGTGAGTTTGGATCGAGTTGTGCGCATATACTCCATAAGATTAGATTAATATGATATTTTTTATTATAATAATTCTCCCTTCGTTTCAATTAGAATGAGATATTTTTTAGCACGAAAATAAAAAAATTGTATGTTTAGCGTTTTAAATTTGTTTGCAATAGAGTAGTTTTATAGATTGTTGGAAAAAATTATATTATAAAAGGAAACAATTTATTTTAGTTGGAACTACTAAAAAATGAATACTTCTAATTTTAAGTGAGATAAAAGTGAGATAGGGGAGTACAATTTAATTAAATATAATTAATGCATATCAGCGACCACCTAAATATAACTTCTTCAAGTAACAAAATTCACTTATAATAATTTTGTGCCGTAATGTATGTTTAGGTTGTTTATCTCTTCGTTTAGATCATGTGTACTATTTTATTTACTATTCCCATTTTGTAAAATAATAGATACTTATAAATACCATAATTTATAAAGTATTATTTATACCTAAATTTGTAATGAATTACTATAAAATTATTATTATGTGATAATCTAGTGATATTTTAAGTATACCCTTCACTTCATTATTAATATGCAACAGTATTCCTTTTGCAATAAAAAAAAAAAAAATAAGTCATGTTGGTGGTTTAAAATTGGAAATTATTGAATAATATACCATTAATCCAATAATAAAGATCATTCTTCCTTTATATGAAAAGAGACACAGTAGATTAGCAACAACTTTATTGTTGTTTGTTTATTTAACTTAAGTCAACAAGAAAATGACTGACAACATACAAATTAAACTCTAAAGCTAAGCTTTTTTCCATTCATCCCAAAAGCTAATCGTACTCGATTAATGTAAATTCAAACTAAGTATCCTAATTTTTTATTGTCGTGGGTAAAAATCATGTGGTGAAAGAATGGTACCCCTATCAACATATCATGACCATATATATACATACTGTTCACTAACTTTTCTTTTATGCATCATTAATGCTCATGACCAATACCATTAGGTCATCACTATGTAGTGAAAGAATGGTGACCCTATCATATAATTAAGTAATTAAAAAGGAAAAAAAGAAGAATATAATTATACAGAAGTAGGGCTATCGTAAATTAAAAGTCGGTACGTTTTGGGGCCTGGTATGGATTGTAATAATTTAGGGAAATTGCAAGAATCTATGCTAAAAACTATAAATATTAGTATAAGATTGAAAGTGAAACTGCAGAACATTAATTCACAAGCTATATATACATATATAATTTTGAAGAATGAAAAATTAAAAGGGAATCTAGTATACGAACCTTAATTTAGTTGTAATTTGATGAATTTATTATCCGTAGAAAAATCAAGATTGTTTTTCAATGGAATCAAATTGTTACTCCCTCTATCTCACCTTACTTGTTACATTATTTTTCGGACCGCATACCAATAAAGTTTTAACTATCATCTTAATTGTCCATTTACCCACTTTCTCCTTCTTATTTTATGGGCTAATTTATGTCCAAACAGGAAAACTGGACATATAAATTGGAACATTCCAATATGAAATAATGGACATTGGGCTAATTTATGTCCAAACAGGAAAACTGGACATATGAATTGAGACATCACAATATGGAATAATGGACATTTTATCTGGGAAGGAGGGAGTATTATATATGGAAGAAGTACGTTCCGTCATCATAATAGAATAAATTCCTGCGATGACTTGATGGGCGAATGAGTAATTAGACTCGTAAATTCTCATTTAAAAGGCAATACTGTGTTTCATTCCATATAGTATATTATTAATATATCTTATATATAGAGCAAATTGAAAAAGATTATAGTATTATTATTTATATTTAAATGATATATATTTCATCTTAATTTCTCTTTCTTTAATTTCGGTCATTATATATATATATGGATATGCATTAACTAATAAACGTCACATGTAATAGTCTCCAAATTAAATAGAGAGATGAAAACACTAAATTAGGATTTGTAATATATAGCTAGTGCTAGTGTGTGACAAAATAGACAATGCAACAGAACAAATTGTACAAATTGAACCTAATAGGCTAATTCCTAACCTATATATCTGTAAAAATTGCTAGTTTAGTTCCCACCCGAATTCAAGGAAATAAGCTCCACGAGCATTTGATTTTAGGCCTGAAAACACTCCCCATCAGCTTTTTTCTGTCCCACTTTATAATAAAGTTAAAGCTAGAATCAGAAGATATATATATCTATATATTAATTAATATTTTATATTTTTTGAAAAAAGAAATTGGAAAGATGGAGAGGGAGAGGGAAAGGAAACAAAACAACATATAGTTCTTTGCCTTTCAACCCCACAAGTATAAAATTACTTGTATGTTGACAACGACTCGGGCTTTCTTCAACCTCTTTTCTTCTGCAACAAAGCATAATTCTGAAAATAAAAAACCAAAGCTCCAACAAGAACTCGTTTTGGTACTCAAACAAGGAAAGCTTTGGAGTTCAAAAATCTATAGATATTTGAAGAGAGTGAAAGAGAGAGAGAGAGAGAGAGTTAAGGGGGGAAAGAGAATTTGTTTTTGTCTTGTCCAAGTGTTGATTTATTTGGTGGTGGTGGTGGTGGTGGTTATTTTGATCTATTTTTAATTTTTATGTTCTGGAGTGACAAATGATGGCTGGAAACCCTAATTCGTGGAGCATGAATGGCATGCATCCACAATCACACCAGCTTTCTTCACAGTTTGTTTATGGCTCTAATTCCTCAAATCCTTCTTCAACCACTGCTGCAGATCATCACCATCAACCCCAAGATTTCCCAGTTAGGTCTTGGAGCCAGTTTCTTCTGTAATTCTCTCTCTCCCTCTCTCTCTCTCTTCCCAGCTGCTAGTGCATTAATTCACTCTATATACTGTGCTGATTAGCTTTCCTGTTTGCACAAGTTATTCTGATCACACACAAGTTTACACCACTTGCACACACACACTTAGAAAGAAAGACAGAGAGAGAGAGTGATAGAGAGATTTCTTATGGATAAATAAGTGTTATAGATGTAACACCACATGCTAATGTTTGTGTTCGTGTTGGAGTTGGTGCTTGTGGATAGTGAATATGTGTGTGTATTTGCACGTGGGATTTGATGTGAGAGATTAAAGCTAGGTGGTTTGAATTGATTGCTTGATTTTGATTAGGGGTGGACTTGGAGTTGGAGAAGAGGAGAGATTTGGTGCAACCCTCTTTCATCAACACAAAAAATTGGATAACTGGGAAGATCAAGTTCTTAATCTGAATCCTACTTTTCCAAGAATCAATGATGTGAAGCAGGAAGCACCTCAACCCAGAAGCTGCCAAATTAATGAAGAAGAAGAAGAAGAATTCCACCCAAACAAGCCCTCCAATTCTTGGCCGACTCATCATCACCATCAAGGCCTTCCAGTTTCTTCCCCAACTTCTTGCATCACTTCTTTGAGCAACAACATCCTCAATTTCTCCGGATCAGAGAAGAGGGCTTCCACTATGGCCATGGAGGGCAAGAAGATTAATCACCACCATAATCAAGACCATTCATCCGAGGTAGGTATATAGGTTAGAAAAAGAAAAAACATTAATACATGGAAAATGGGTGTCCTATAACTCATAATTACAACACTGGATAATGATCAAACACATGCTTCTCAAAATTCAATAATTTCTGAGTTTTTTGACACAAATATAAAGCCATATTTTTTTTGTCAGTCTCTTTATCTTTCTACTGTGTAGCAATTTTTCATGGTTTTCTTGATTTCTTGCTTCTTTGTTAAAAGTGCAACAGCACAAATAGTGGTGGGGTATCTAAGAAGGCTAAGGTTCAACACTCTTCAGCCCAACCAGCTTTCAAGGTCAAGAATCTCTCTCTCTTTCTCTCAACAACAACAAATTATGGGGGTTTTATTTATATAATCTCATCATTTTCAAGCACACACACACATACCCATGTTAATTAATTGGATTTACACATGTGTGCAGGTGAGAAAGGAGAAATTAGGCGATAGAATAACAGCACTTCACCAAATTGTTTCCCCATTTGGCAAGGTAAAACAATTCTTTAGAACCACACAAAATTATTAATCTTAGGACAGAAGGAATCATTATGCTGGAGCAATTTCAATGTTTTAGCTTAAACCCCATAAAGAAGAAATGATATCAAAATCAAGAAAAGGGCAAAAGTAACAAATTAAAGAAAGAAATAAAAATACACAAATACCCTTTTCCTTTACCAGTACTATATAGTAGAGAAGAATAGATTATATTATAGGCCATGAGAAGATGTCTTTTAACAAGAAAAAGAAGGCTTTTCTCATAAACATAACTTTGGGGCTCTATTCTTCTTTCTCTTTTGCAGACTGACACTGCTTCTGTTCTGTCAGAAGCCATTGGCTACATTAGATTCCTTCAAGGCCAAATTGAGGTACGTTACGTCCTATTCAAATCTACTATTTCATTAATTTCATCATCATATTCAAATTAAATGTTATTAATTAGGCTATACTACTAAAAGAAATACTAATTCATAATTTGCGAAGTACTAAATTAACTAACCCTAGCTAGCTACATCTCTACTAGTACTCAGCAAGAATTGCTTTAATTTTTTTGTTAAAAAAAGTGGAATTTTGGTCCTAATTTTTGGAAGTGAATAATGGTTCTGAATATTTGGTGCAGGCACTGAGCTCCCCCTACATGCGCAATGCACCCCAACATTATGTAAGTATCTTTAATTCCTCACATTTTCCGATGCACGACCAAGATTTTTCAGACACTCATACACCAAACATTCGGACAAATATACTCTCTCTAACGCTCATACACATACTACATAGCATGTATTGGGAATGGGAATGTCGTTGAATAATCAAATCAATAAATTAATTGATTATTAGTAATGAAGAATTAATATACTCCATTAATATTTGCAGATGCAAGAAACAAATTGTTTATTTCCCGAAGAGGGAGGCCTGCAGGTAAGTTGCATGCTTTATGGGATCCATCACTTATTATTATTATTCCTTAAAAAGAGGCTAGCTTTGCATTAGCAACGCCTATTGTGTTTGTGTTTAGTATATTATGTAGGAGAAACAAGGAAATAATTATGTTTTCCTGTGTTCTTCATTTGGTAATAACTAAAGCAGCTCAGTTAATAAAATCACATGAAAAAGCAAAATAGCTAGGCTAAAGCTGCAACTTGATGAAATTATTTTTTTTTTACCCTCCAGCTTTAATTTCATTGCTTTAATGCCACGTTCTATGTAATGTGCATTTAATTTTTTTTATTTTTTTTGTGTACGTAAGTAGTACACCTTTTACATTTTACTTGGGATCTATATTATTACTATTATTTATATAGAGTCATGCATATTTAGGCCATATACATTTTACATTTTACTTGGGATCTATATATATATATATATATATATATATATATATATATGAGTATATTTTAAACTTCTTTCATCATGTACCTTTTCTTATCCTTATACATTTAAGATTTGGTTAACAATTTAATAAAATACTTATTACTAAATGGCTCTTTGGTGATATACTATTCTTGTAAGAATGAACTATAGAGCAAATAACTAATTAGGATATTGTTGAAAATTGAAATAATAGGCACTCACGAAATTTAAAAAGTCCATTTGTCATTTTGGTTTGATAAAAAGTCTTATTTCCAGTTTTAGTAAATTTTCCTACTCTATTACACTTGCTTTATCCCCTCAAGTATGATGATATTTCACGCATGCACCACAAACTCATAAGAAATTCAAGTATTAATATTGTCCGTATTTGATATGTTTTTTGATTAAATTATGAATGAACTAAGTAATAAATTAAGAATATGTAATGCACCGTACGTTGATTTGCATATATTAATTAATGATGCAGGATGCACAAGGAGTTGTAAAGGACTTGAGAAGTAGAGGGTTGTGTTTGGTTCCCATATCATGCACCCTAAATGTCGGAAACGACACCGGTGCCGACTACTGGGCGCCGGCACCTCTAGACGGAAGGTTTTAATGTGATGATATCTATCAATCTCATATCCGGAATGAATTCCCTCAGGCCACCGGCCGTAACATCAGAAGCAGTCATTCTATAAAGAAACATGAATTAATTAGGTTGACTGCTTCTGATGCTATTAGCTTGGCGATGTACGTGCATTTTTCTCAAATTTAACTAATGGGGTTTAGAGGGGCATCTTGCATGGTGTAGTAATTCATCAAGTTTATTAAATAATATTTGTCTCATCTTATATATGCCCTTAATTTATGCAAGCATTAATTAAGAACTAATTGGCTTTTGAATTCGATCCAAGTCTTATATCCAATTAATTAATGCATTTCTTTTATCTTACCAGTGATCAAAACATTCCTTGTTGTTTTTATACTGCATCGATCTTATTTTTTTACTTTACGAACACGATCAGAAAATTTCGAATTGAAACATATATCTTATACGCTGTTTTTAATTTAATTAAATTTGTATAAAAGAGTAAATTAAGGTTTTTAATTAATGTTGCCCATGGGACACTAAAATGATTTTCAACCCATATAAATACTTGTTTACGTACTAATTAAATTGATTTGTGATTATGAAATTAATTATGCATGTTTTATCCATATTCCATAATTTTATGTAAACTACGATCAATTTTTTAAGCTTATCTATTATAATTAATGAGTTTTCGTCATTAGAAACAAAGCAGAATTATTATCTTAATTAGTTGCAGATAATCAAAGTCTTGTTTAATTACATACTAATAATTGTTAAATTCATTTTCTTACAGAACATGATTTTGAAATTTGATGATTAATTAATTCACTGCTTATAGCATTTATATACGAATAACTATATATATATATACCTTGGAAACATATTCTATGTTAATTACAACCAAAAAAAAAAGGCGTTATCCCATATATATCACTAGCTTTTGGTAAACGAAAATCTATATATATTGCATGTTTATATGTGTGTAAGAAAACTTTGATCGTCTTCTTATAAAAGAAAATATTTGTGTCTTTTAATTTCATGTTTCTAGATAATATTATTAAGAAAATACAGATATCATTAGAATCAAAAAATAGTGTGCTAGCTCATTAGCAAGCAAGCATGGTTGAGTTAAGAAGCAATGCATATATAGTTATCCCAAATAAATATTTTGATGATGGTCACTCTCTATGTATCGATCTACCTAATTGATATTTATATGCAAACATATATATTGCGTATGTATATTTGGTAGCTCCTTTAATTACATTAAAGTACTTTCCCAGGTGATTGACAAAACCCTAATAAAGACCCCACCCACTATATATTAATATTATTTTTCCTCCACTCATTAAATTCAAATTTCTAATTATTGCAAGCTATGTTATTTTATGACGTAACCCTGAAGTCATAAATACGTCACACCCACAATCTAATTTTGTATTTAAAAGTTATATATGCTTTTTGGGGCAACAGTGTTGGTTTCATATAAATAATACCACTCCCGAAAAGGGGTGTTATTTATTATAAAGAAAAAGAAAAACGTTATTTTCTTCTTAAGTTTTAATTTTAAAAACGTGTGGGTGCGCTTTGAAAGGGAATTTTGGGGGAAGGGATATGATGATTTGTGGCTAATTAAGACAAAGGTCAACACAATCATCAACTAATTATGCACTAAATAACTAATTAAATCAGATGGGATTGTCTTGTTTTTTGCTTTAAGAAAGGAAGTCCACGTCAGCTTACCTTTTAACCATATATTTTATCTTATCGGTAAATTATAAGTAGAAATCATATTCATTCTTTAATTTATAAAATAATGTGTTACCAAAAAATAAGTTAGGCAATCGGACAGCTTTGTGTGTGTGACACAACTTAAATTTTCTAAATGGGTTAATCCAAATCATATTTATGTAGAAATAGTATTTTTATAAGACTAAATAAAATATTTATAAAAGTATTGATTTTATTTATTTAATTTGTTTACAAAATAATTAATCCAAAACGAGACAAATCTCATAAGAAGTTCAAGTAGTATATGCACTATATATGCAGGGAAATATTAGGCCGAAACTTCATTAATATTTTTGTACTTCCACATACAAGCAATGGCGGATTTATAGGGGCCCGAAACTTGATCGTGTTTTGCAAAACTCTAGGTGCATGAAACCGATCGGGTCTTCATTTTAAGACCGGATTTTACGACCGGGTTTTCATTTTTTCATACCTAGATGATTTTATGATCACAAAAATATTTTTATTTTTTAGATGGACTGTTGAAAGCATGTGAACGTAAGTTAATAATAGAATAACGATAATAATTGACTTTTTATTATTTTGACTAAAATATTTAAAGATATTATAGATTTTTTAGATATTTTTTATGTATTATTTACGATGCGAGTATTTTTCATTTTAAGTTACATAAGTGTTCATTTTTTATGGTGGATAAATAATCCACCATATACACCAGTTGTAATTAATTGGAAACCTATTGTTGAAAAATAAAAATGATGTTGTATTACGTGTAGTATTAATTAATCAGTTGAACCATAAAGTTTTCCAACATATATTTTTATAGATAATACATAATTTTAGGTGAGAATTTTAATTAAAATAATGTTCAGTTCAGGTATATATCTGTTAAAATCTAAAATTCGAACAAAAATTGCAAGATTGTTTAGATACTCTTAATAAAATATATAGTCATTACTCATTTTGAATGCTCCTTCTTTCTGTCCGTTCAAATTTTGCAAAAAAAAATAAAAATGCGCGCAATTGTGATGAAAGAAGTGGAAACTTTTAAGGGACAGACAATATAATTCTGTATATACTAGCTAGTCTCACATTTTAAATTTTAGTGATTAAATGAAGTGTCACAAGTTTCATTATTAGGTGGGCTAATTAAGCCCATATCTAAAAGTTATAAATTTTTATGGTCCATCACAATGATCAATACTCATCATCATCTCATTCATCATCTCCGACTTCAAAATTGAAAGATTATCAACAAATTATGAAATTAAATGTAGGGAAAATACATCAAAAGTTAATTTATAGTTGGAGAAATGGCTGAAGCTAATTTGCTGGAGTGGAAGAACATTAATTGGCCTTGTTGTAAGTTGTATAGCTGGCTATTTTGATGTTAAGTTGTTTGTATGCAGGTATTTGTACGCTACTCATAAACCAAATAAAACCGGGTGGGGATTTGGTGTCCTATTATTAAAACTACGTAGTTTTGATACAATTAACTACTCAATGCTATCCGGCTCGGCTTCACGAGCCACAATTGATTTGGAAAGTGTATCTTTTTCTTTTCTCACTTTCCATCACCGAACAAACCAAAATCACTCTGCTTTCAAAAATCTCCTTTCTTCTTACAAATCAAAATCACTCTGCTTTCAAAAACCCCATGTCTTCTTATTCATGTCTTCTTATAAGGAGTAATTTTATATTGCACTTGCAACCCCCTGTTATCGATGCACTCATCACTACAATCTTGAGATTTATACCACTCCTTTTAAAAAAAATATTATACACATCGGGTGTATAACAACTAATAGTATGTGTTAAAATTTCTACCGGATGAAACAAAGGAGGAACGCTCGTGTTAGCTTTGAAATCTGCAACTATCTCCTGGTATCGACGATCATCAATAATAAGTCCTTGGAAGTGATTGAAAAATTCCAAAAACTTGTGCTTATAATTGACGTACCTCTTTACAATACTGTTCACACTCTCGCTCCTTTGTGTGGTAGTCATATCAGCACAAAACATATGTCGTCCATAGACTAAGGCCCATTTTTCCTTTAAACTAAACAAACGCTTCAACTAGTCATTATCTTCAAGTGCATACTTGATCAACATCTTGTCCCATGCTTCAATAAATTATTCTTCCTCCTCATAATAATATATACATGCTGAAAAGTCTTTAGCAAAATCTTTGAACTGTGAAAATATACTACTCAAATGGTTTGCAGCATTCTGTGCCAAAGACATAAACGATGATGAGTTTCAGGCCATATAGAAGCTAGTGCCTTAGCCATTGCTGCATCTTGATTAGTAAGCATAGTTATTGGTCTCTTCCCATGCATTGCTTCAGAACATCTTCCTCATTGTTGGGCACAGTAGATGTCGCCAACTTATTGATGTTACAATCATACACAAACTCACTATAATGTTGAATAGGTTCTTCGATAGCATTTCCAATACACAAAGAGTCTTCATTAGTATCTTTAAAACTCAAACGACGTGATGTGGATACAATATCCATGATTGTATCTTCTTTGATCCAAAGTAATTGATTATTGAAACTACAAGGTGTATAGATCATTCATAAGTAAAGAAGCTAAAATTTTCATTTTATTCATCCACCATTAGGGGTGTAAATGAGTCGAGTCGAGTCGAGTATTTGCTTGATAAAGTTCGAACTCAATTAATAGGTGTTAAGCTCGAGCTCGAGCTCGATTCGACCAAGTTTTAATTTTTTTTAGCTCAATCTCGACTCGATTATTGTTATAATTTAAAATTTTTCAATTAAGATCGTTTAGCCTTGTTTAAACTCGTGTAGGCTAAATGAATAATAAAAGGTATAAATGTACAATGATAACCTAAACTTGATTAGGTTCGCGAGCTTATCGGCTCGATACGTATTCGAGTAGCTCGAGCTCAACTCGATAAACATCGAGTCAATTACGAGTTTTTCTCAAGTCGATCACGAGTAGTTCTCGAGCTGTTTCGATAAACATCATAATAGAAAGTCAATTCTATGTATATATAATCATCTATATATGTTGCAGAGTATCAAAGGTCTTTTGTCAAACAGTTGGTGTGCTGTCATATATGCCCACAATAATTACGACATAAACATCTAATTTTTCATTAAACTTGATATCATAACAAGGAAAAAAACAATCTTGCATTCAGAAGATACGAATATGAGGATGATTAAATTATTCCATGATAAACGAAAGGAGTACATCAAGAATTCTCACCGTCGATGTTATATATTCGAGATAAAAATTGATCTGTCGTCGTCACGTCCCGATACGGATCTCGTAAGAAGCACCAGGTATGAAGAAAATTATTAAACATCGAATTGGAGATGAATAAGAAGAAATTAGATTTTTGAAAGAGAAATAAATTTCCATAGCAGAGTGATTTTGGTTTGTACAGTGATGGAAAGTGAGAAAAGAAAAAGATGCACTTTCCAAATCAACTGTGGCTCGTGAAGCCGAGCCGAATAACATTGAGTAGTTAATTATATCAAAACTATGTAGTTTTAATAATGAGACTTATTATGAGACACCAGATCCCCACCCAATAAAACCTACTTGTGTGCGTGTGTTAGTGTATTAATAGAAGATTAATGTCTCAAGTAAACGTATTTTATAATTTAAATTTAATATAATCTAATTTTTTTAAATAAAGGCGACTTAATACAAATGGTAGCGTTGGCGCAGAAATGGGTAGCTAAATATAAGGGGTGTTACGTTAAAGAACGATAATATATGTGGTTCCTTTTGTTAGATACTCATACTCATACTCATACTCCTATTTGGTAATTAGGAGTTGATCGATCTTAACTCAACAAACATTCGATCTTTATTCCTAAGTTCACGTCTCTTCAACCAGCTAATAAGATAGCCTAGGCTGCATGTGCTGCTGCCTGATCATGTTAATGTATATATATATGCATCGCCAAAAATGGGTTTTAAGTTAACCCATACCCATTTCTCATGCTTAATTTCCTTCTTCTTTCTTCTTTAAGGAAGCTACCCTACGTTACGTTGCTTAATTAATTCATTTCCACCAAATTTTACCTATTTTTTCGATTTATATATATATGCTTCACTTAATTCTTCTTTTTCATGACAAACATTTTCTCAAGTAGAATTGTTATAAAAGATTAATTTTGAAATAAAATTATACAGTGTAGCTTCAGCTTATTTCTAATTCCTCCACCGCCAATTAATCATCATTATTTTTCAACAACTCTGCAGGCAACTTTTTTATCCGTTTAATGAAGGAGTTTCCCTCCGTACCAATAAGTATGTAACAAAATTTTTAGACACAGTTATCAAAAAAAGTGTATAAAATAGTATAAGAGTAATAAAGGTAGTAGGGTCCAGACCTTTTTAAACGAATAATTTTTATTATTTTAAAAATGTGTCAAGTTTAGTGGGACGAAGGGATATATCTTTTCAAATTTTTATCACCAATTAAATTTTAAAATTTAAGATATTTAAAAAATAAAAATATTAAATATACACGATTAATAAGATAATTAAAAATTCGAACCGACACTCAAGGAATGGAATAATAATTAAAAAATGAAATGTAGGGCCTAAATAAATCCTAATTAATTAATTTAATTGAGCAGTGGTCCACACACGCTAGCTTGGCCGACCGCACTTAATTGTGCCTCCTTTATATATCATTGTCAATTGACGCGAGATAGCCAACGAAACAGCAAATTGATGGAAATTTTTCACTGACTGCTTTTTTTTTTTGTATCTTCTTGTGTGAATCACACTACGATTTGAAAGTTTTCTGTCATCATCTACGTAATTTTAAAATTGTATTTTGAATAAAATAATATATATTTCATCTTAAATTTCATTGCTTGATGGAGAAGTCGTGAATTAGTTGTGGTATCATGTATTGTAACTAGTACTTGATCATTGCGTAGTGTCTGACCTGAGTAAAGTTATAGTGATCCTTCCTGATTTATTATGAGTTTTGATAATGTATTTTGATTTTAATAGAATGTTTAGTAAGTATGGATTAAGTTTCACTTGATATAATGTATTATTTTAAATTAAATTGTATGTACGCTAATTAGTAAATCTCACTTAATATATTGTTTCAAATTAAGTTGTATGTATGGGTATCGTCTCACACAGAAAGAAAGAGCGCAAAGCCCCGGCCCGACCTGTAGGTCCACTAACGTAAAGCGAGGAATTGAGCCTGAACTAGCGAACCGAAGTCACTTTTGGATCAATGGTTTTTAGCTGCCTAAGGAAAACCTTTACGAGACCTTTTTACTGGTCTTCCCGCGCCTATGCCACTCGGAGTTCTTGCTTGGACAATTCAAACGTGGGAGAAGGCTTTTTACTAATAAATCGATATTCAAAATCATTCCATTCGGGGTTGAGTCTATTTGATATAAATAAAAAGATTTCAAATCTAAATGATTTTTGTGGATATCGAATAACAAAAAGTGAAACATTTTTTTTGGACTGATGTATACAATAATGGCATCATGACGAGGATGGATTTAGTTTTTTAATTTGGTAGGCAAGAATTTGGTCGGTTCCAGCTAACTAAATTCACATGCACCATATATAAAAGACCACATGCATGTATAAAAGCAAGAAAAGATAGCACCAGTTTTTCAAAATCACTGAAATATGGCAACGTCTTGGGAGCACACTGCACTTCTTGTTATTGATATGCAGGTAGATATATTTAAGTTTTGTTTGTCTAAATAAACTACTACTCATAATTGAAGTTGTGAAATGCATGCATGCAGAAAGATTTGATATTGCCTTATAGTCCGGCATCAGTGAAAGGTGGCGAAGCGATTGTGCCTAATGTTATTAAGGCAGTTGAAGTTGCCCGTACCCGTCATATTCCTATTATTTGGGTATCCTTTTCCTTTCTTTTCTTTGCATCTCATCTAAATAATTATCTACTATTTCCAATCAATCAACCGACTCTGCTGCATATATTACCTGCATGCATATTTTTTATTAATTAATTTCTGTAATGATGAATTTATGAAAATTAAAAAGGTTGTTCGGGAGCATGATTGCCAAGGGAGGGATGTGGAGTTATTCCGCAGGCATTTTTATGGTGATGATAAACTAAACCTGGTCTCAAAGGGCAGTGTTGGTGCAGAATTGGTGGAAGGTCTCCAAATCAAATCTAACGACTATAAATTGGTTAAAACCCGGTTTAGCGCCTTTCTCAACACGCACCTCCACTCTTATCTTCAGGGAACCGGAGTCAATAACCTTGTAGTCGTTGGTAATCTATTAATTAGTTCCAATGTGTTATTTATTTCCATCCCTTAGACGTAGCTAGGTCTTTGATTATACTTAAATGTACATATAATTAATTAGGGGTTCAGACTCCGAATTGCATACGACAAACAGTGTTCGATGCTGTGTCGTTGGATTATCACAAAGTTAGTGTCATTGTTGATGCCACTGCTGCTGCTTCATCTGAGATACACAATGGTACGTACGTATATATGTTTTGCAATCTGTATATCGACTACTTGAGATCATTTGAAATTTATAATTTTCTTCATAAATTCATAATTTTGATGATGATGATGTGCCAATTGCATTGCATGTGTGTCTTCTTCTTTCTGCTGCTGATTATGCAGCCAATGTGCTGGACATGAAGAACATCGGAGTGGCAGTACCAACGCTACAAGAATGGTGCAACTGCCCTAATTAATTACTACCTACTACATGATATATATGTATATATTTCTATATATATTATATATGTGGTGAAAATAAGAAGCTGGTTTTGGAAATTGATTATCTTCAAAATGTACTCCATTAAAATTGTTAGTTGAATATCTGTGCATCTCCTTATGAATTGGAAGCAATTTGTCGATGTTCTTATGTGTGTGTGTGTGAAAGTTGTCGAATAAACAGTTATTAATTACTACTCCTGTTACCGGACCAAATGCTAACTACAAAATACATGTTTCACGTACAAATTAAACATATATTCGTATGTCTCATTTCATTAGTCTCGTTTGATTATTTTAATACATCTAATTCAATATAAATTGGGACTAATAAAGTGGGACAGAGACGACTATATATACCGTATTGCTAAAGAATTAATCACACGCAATTATATTATATGTTTGTTGCATATGGTCTATTAATTAATTAATTAATTATGTGTGCTTGTAGAATAGGTTGAAATAGCAATATTAATTGACTGTTTAATATGCTTATACATAGTCGTGGATGATTTAATTTGTTACTTCATCATGGCCTATCTATCTATTTATTTATTTAAATTCAATTTAATAAAGTTCCTTTTGGTAGTGTTAAAAATCTATCTTTACAAAACAATATTGTCTATTTATAAATAAAACAATCAAAATTTCATGGCTAATTTAACAATTATATATGCTTTGTTATCAATCCGGATCTTCTATTGTCTATCCGTGTTATATTTCCTATTACATCAATAAGATGGTGACACGTGACATAATTAATGGTGTAAGATATAAAATATATTTTTTCCTTATATATATGTATATCCTAAATCTTGAACCCTAGTCATTACACATGTCACGATTTTATTAATGCAATAGGAAATACAACACCATTAGACAATAGATGATCTCTTTCACTTTGTTATAGGTATTTAAAAAAAATGTACTCTCACAAATGGTTACCAAATTCATAATTTCACATGATAAAACAATTGGAATCGTTTAGCATAAGAGTCACTATAATATTTGTTTTTTATATTTAATAATATTAAATTATACCTTAAGTCAAAAAATAAGAATTAATAAAAAATTATTAAAATTTTAATATTTATTTACAAAGCATGTCCCATTATTTACGGGTGTTTTAACTCTGCCTGCCGCAGATAGATGATAATTTCTTATAAAATAATATCCATTAAGGGTGTGTTTGGTATCCAATATACGATGCTAATTTTAAGATAATTACACTAATGTAGTGTAATTATCCTAAGATTAGCATCGTATCTTGGATACCAAACATAGCCTAAGTTTTTATCGATGGAACTCAAAATATATCAGTTATAAATTTTGACGCTTTTAAAGCGAAATGGCAATTTTTTTTAAATTGAAGTACATTAACATTAAATTATATGGCCGCGAAATGGCAATTGTTACCGGAAAGAAAGAGTCGATAGTGGGTCTTTACATGTCTTCGTATTGTATGGTCTGGACCGTCTGGTGACTCTGGTCCCAAAACATTCCAAAAATTATATGCTTCCTCAAACAGAGTTTTATGGTTTTATTTAGGGGTGTCAATCGGTAACCGGTTCCCGGGAAGAACCAATCGAACCGGTACCGGATTGAGAATCGGTTTTTCGGGAAATAAGCCGGTTCCCGGTTCTCAGCATTTACAAATAACCGGTACCCGGTTACCCGGTACCGAACCGGGTACCGGTTAATTAAATTAGTTTAGAAAATTAAAAATATAATATTAGTTTAGAAAATTAGAAATGAAAATTAAAAATATAATATTAGTTTAGAAAATTAGAAATGAATATAATATTAGTTTAGAAAATTAAAAATACAATATGGATATTTAAATAATTAATTAAATACTTAACGTGGAATAAATATTCAAGAAAATTAAAATTACAAAAATATAATACATAAAAATACGATTTTATAATGTATTGATTAAACATGAAATTATTTTTTTTAATATTAAAAAATATATATTTAAATTATTAAAAAAAAACTAGTACCTTAACTGGTAAACCGGTTAACCGGTACCGAACCGACCGGTAACCGATTAACCGGTTTAATTACCGGTACCGGTACCGGTTCTTGAATTTAGCTATTTTCCAATTCCGGTTAACCGGAACCGTACCGGTTGACACCCCTAGTTTTATTAATAGATAATAATCCCTTTGTCCTAACTAAATTGAGACGTTTTTTTTTAATATACTTTTTTACACATAATTTTAAATAATATATATTCATATCACTAATTTATCCTACTTTCATCTTAATCCTTAACAGAAACGGAAGGAGTACTTAATTATCTTTTTAGACTAGTGTCAATATCAGACATCCATAAATTTGGCACTTTACAACTAGTAGCATGTGTACAACTATAAAGTTGGTCGTTATTATACAACATCATTTCTAAAACGTTCGGATATTAGATGAAATGATGATTTTATTAATAAATTATCATATAATGAAACATTTGACTGAATTTGTAATTTTCACTTTTCATATCATGATTGATACGGGAAAAAAATTAGAAGAAACAAACAATGAAACATAACTTTCCAAAATAAAAATAATAATGCAATTAAACCAGGTCTATATAGCTAACATCAAGAAATCTGATTAATGAATAACAAAATTTCGGAGCTCAACAAAAAGTACTGCAGTCACTGATAAAGGCGATGTTATACATCAATACTAAGGCTGTATGTAATAATGTGTCATGAGAATAGAACAACAAATTGCAAATCCAGTAATCAACGAGTCAAGAGACACAATCATGTAGCGGCCATTGATGAACTTAGTATGTGAATCTGCAAATGGTAATTATAAAGTAGAAGATAAATAAGTGATATTGAATGAAAGAAAGTATACTCAATATTTCTAAATAAGACGGAAGTATCTTACCTTATTCACAAGCAAGTTTACTTGCTCTCTGTACATTTCCTTTAGATCAACAATATCAGCGCGAAGTTCTTCCAACTATAAAATTATACATTTTCAAAATCAGATAAAAATGATTTGAAGCAAATGTGATAAATTGCATGAGGCA
>JAPKLX010000011.1:1480026-1548507 GCA_026898415.1 Leonotis leonurus
ATCAGATAAAAATGATTTGAAGCAAATGTGATAAATTGCATGAGGCAGAAGTACGATGTGCTTGTGGGTGATGAACTTATGGTTCTGATCTCCAGATAAGTTGAATAGCACAGAACGTTGAAGGACATGGAAGTTAATATTGGTGCTGCTAGTATTGGTTTCTAGCACTAAGAACAGATATTGGAGAAAGAGTAATGTCATCCTCATTCACCATTTCACAAAGATAATATTCTGTGAAGTTCAATATACATTATGCACAAAGCAATCAATAGCTATATTATAATATCCTTCACGTGTATATGTCTTGTTCTTCATATAACTACTCAAAATTTTATGTTGTCCATCTTCTGATTCAAAATTACGAACTCAAACGCATGAGTAGAATAAAATGGTCACTTCTGGTGAAGCTGTAAAGGGAAAAAAAGTAGAAATACCTCTTCATCACGTTCCCCCATCAACTCCAGAGCAGCTGAGTGTCTCCTTCTAAGTGATTCCAATTCTGCTCGTATTCCTGGTAGTGTAGCAGCTTCTGACCGTAATTTTTCACTCTGCAGTATGCAATCCGTAGATAAATCAGAGCCATAACAGGAGTTGTAGGAAAACAAGTTAGAAGAGTTATCATTGCAGTAATTAAGAGGGTGGCAGATCTTAAATATTCGAAGTTAATATCTTGCTTTACAAAAGAAGCACCCTAAGTAGCTTGAAAGATAAAAAGGAAGCCATGTGCTCAGGAAACACACAAAGAGACAAAAATAGGGAAAGAAACCACACCTCTGCTGTCATTTTGACTAATTCCTCTGCAAGTGAGTCACGAATGGATTCCAAAGAAGCCTGAAAGGAATAAAACAAACTCCAGTTACCGAATGGATTCAAAAAAGATAATGAGATACTCTTGCAAAATGATCATTAAGTGTAGTTAAGTGAGCCAAAGATTGCTTCATACCAATCTAGAAGCATAAGATGCAAGCTCTCCCTCCTTTTGACGAAGGGCAGCTTCAAATGTGTTAGATGTCACGCTCTTCATATAGTAAGGACTCATCGCACCATCCCCAGCACTTCTATGCTCAGAAAAGTTTTCAGATGAGCCCAAAGTCGATTGCAAGAAATAGCTTTCTTCCATACTGCTCAAGCTGCTTGCACTCGAAATCTTACGCGTCAAGTTGCCTGTTGAAGTACACTGTCAAAATCAACAGTAGATGAATCATATAAGTTGTTTGTGCTTAGTTGATGGAAAATACCACTATCAAATGCAGCTGATTTCTGTCTAGCTATGGGACTTTGATCAGGTACAGTAGAAGTCTGGTTGCGGGCAGCCCTTTCCTGATCCAGACGAGCAGTTTTTTCCCGCTCTAGTTCCTGATGAGTGCAACAATCTTATCAATAAGCAAGTGTTTGGAACTAAAACTTGAAAAATGATATGCAAATTTTATTTAGTAAGAGGAGAAGCACTCCACCTGAGACACAAAAATAAAAGAATAGCAAAATTGCAGCATTAAGAATCACAACAATACAGTCAGAGATGAATTTCTAGTTAAAACTAAAAATGCTACCTGTTGAAGAAGCTCTTGATGCATCAGCGCATCATGCAACTCCTCCTTATGTTTTCTCCTGAGTTCCTTCAGTTCACCTTCGAGCTGATCAGCACGACTCTCTTTGGTGTCAGCTTCCTCCTTCAAAGCGAGATATTCCTGCCTATGTTCAGCTGCCTTATGTCTCTCCTTTTCAAGAGATCTTGTCAGCTGTGTCTGCTCAGCTCTAAGACATGATATCTGCAATAATCCTCTACCATAAGCTAAACAAATTTGCAAGAGAAATTGTTAAGTCACATAGATCGAGCATAACAGTAAATACCTGAGCTTCAAGAACATTTATCCGAGATAAAGTTTGAGTTAAGCGCTCACTGATGGAACGCTCCTTTTCCTCTGCAGTAGCAGCCTTTGACTCTGCTTCCTGTAGTTAGATTAAAAATGAACTCAGATGCATCAAAAGTGTAATAACACATAAGACATATTTCAAGGTTCCCTAACCTGAAGCCGTGAGTTTAGAGATCTCTCTACAGCAGCCCAAGCTTCAGCCCGTCTGGAGGCTGTTTCCTGAAATTAAGAAAATAAATGAGTAAAATGAAAAAAAGCAATTTGAGTCATCTAAAATGATACTAATCATGCAATAAAAGTGTAAACCTGCATTGCTTCAATCTGCCTTAGAAGAGGTCTGGTAGACTCGGGAACTTGTGTAACTAACTCCTCGCACCTGCGTTCACTGGCCTAGAGTAGCAATTCCACATCAGATGATAGACATTTGAGAGAGTTCTGCAAACAAGTTGATGTATCATTACAAGGGCCAAACTTACTTGATATCGCTTTTGAAGATCTTCAATATCCTTGCGAAGCATATCTTCTCTAAAAACTGCCTGCACAAGAGTGAGAGGTAAGTGTCATTCTGTATTAGAGGGTAACGAGTATCTACAATCTTTTTCTGGGAAACTAACCTGCTGCTCCTTTCTGGTAAGTGTTTGTCTTAATCCTTCAAGTGTCTGAACTAGCATACTTTCACGTTCCTCAACCTCTCTTAGACGACTTTGTAGTTCAGTCCTCGCTTCAGTATTGGCGCGAGCCTCTGCTACTGTTACCGCTTCTTTAGCTTCATTCAGAGCATTCGTGTAGTATTCTTTTTGAGCTGCAAGTTCAGCTTGATGTTTTTCCACAGTTTCTTGGAGTAAATTTTCAGTTTCTGCCTTGTCTCTTTTTAAGCTCTCTACTGTATTCTCTTCAACCTATTAATAAACATTCACATCAATGCCAATAAGAATGACAAAAAGGCCATCAATGAGAAATAAACAATACAGGTGCTTGTCAAATATAAAGTCAGATCTGTAGAGAAAAAAAGATTAATTAAGTACTCCCTCCTTCTACCAATTTCTTAGCCAGTTTGACCAGGCACGTGTCTTAAGAAAATAGTTTGATTTGATGTATATTGTGTGTTAAGTGGAGCTTGGGTCCCACTGGATTTATTCTATTTAATTGAGTTGTGTGTATAAAGTAGAGGGGTACACTTACCAAAAGTGTTAAAAAAATAAATGGGTAACAAATTCATGAACGGACTAAAATGGCAAAATGGGTAAGAAATTTGTGGACAAGGGAGTAAATAAAGATCTTGACATCCATTGACAAAATAACAATGCAGCCGTTGAATGTAATGTTATGTAGTAATTTCCACATTGAAAGAACAGCTCTGAAACTTGAAAAAAGTAATTCGTGAATACATCACAGCAAAGACAGGAGAGCATCCAATTATTATTTGTTTTACAACCATAATTGCAAGCAAAAGAGAATCAAGTGATCCCAGAGTCACACGGACACCAGGGATGCAAAACAAAAAGCCCTAACTAAAATATATTTCAATTGTGTAATATATATACAAGCTGGTATAATGGGATATGAAAGAGGGCAATAAATCACTTCTAAAATCTAGTTGTTAAGATCGTAAATATCGTTAGACAACACGATAGTAGGAAAATTTGCAGTTTCTGCATGGAAGTGCTCGTAATAAATAGGATCCCATACCTTAAGAGTTCCAAAATTTAACAGGTGAAATACATAAAAATAGAGGCCTACTTCAAAGAATTCAGAAGATGCATATGTGGTAATGCCATATGAATATGATAAGCATATATTTAAAAAAATAAAAAAGACAGCATATACATAAGAGAGAAGAAAACGCTACCTGCAGCTTCGTATGTAAACCTTTTTTCTCTTCCTCGAGCTCTCTGATCTAGCTTTCAATAAATTAGACAAATGAATTAACGAAGCAATTAATGTTAACTTTGTGGCATAAAATCTTGCAGAAAATAGAAAATGATCCAGGAAATGCATACCTGTGCCCTCAACTTTCTAATATGACCTTCCTGAGCAGCTTGCTTTTTTGAGAGTTGTTCACCTGGAGATCAACGGTACATCAGAACATCATTGCTAGTTGAAGTCTAAGTTATTGAAGCATGCTTGTGAATGATCTCACATTAGTAGAACTAGGAAGAGGTTTTCTAACTTAATTTGAATCTCTTGTTGTGAGCAAGATCATGTAAACATAGGACAAGAAAACATTACATATTAAAAGAGTTAATTCATAACGCAAAAAACCCAGTCAAATGTTCAACAAAAACACCATGATGTTTTCTTCTGATTTCTTTTTTTTTTTTTTACCTATTTTTGGGAGGATGGAGGAAAAAGCTCCCTGCTGTTTCTAATTCCCCTTTTCACAACAACAATGAGAAGCTATGAAGAAATAATAGTTTACATATACTGGGAGAATCATTCATCTGAAAATAACACAAGATATACTGTTTAAAAAGCTGTCATAAATGCAATTGAAGTACAAAGGAAAATCACTTAATTCTATTATTAGCGAGACTCTTCCACCTTTTTTTTGCTATATTAAATTCCCTGCGTCCATAAGAAGATGATTTAGATCAACTTTCATGTGACAGCATATTACTCAAGCTATTTTAATCACTCATTGATTGTATTGCACTAAAATCATTGTCATGGTCATAGAATTTCACACCTTCGGCCATCACTTGGGTGATTATTTCATCTTTTTCTTTCAGAAGAGCTGCAGCATCACTTTTCTTATTTTGTTCTCTACGCAGGGTATCCCTTTCCTTAGTGAGAGCATAAACCTGAAATAAAGGAAATCTCAACTCTATCGATCTTATTGTTCTACTTCTCACCAAATAATAACTCGTATAAAATTAATTATAGAGCTTAGCACAAGAACCTGGTGGGCTATGTCAAGTATACTTGTGATGTATTTACTTATATATATCATGCTCATGCATGAAGTGAAAGAAGAGATGAAACAAGATAAGAAAAAGTATACCTTTCTCTCAAGTACTGCCACCCTTTGATGATACTCCTCTCGTAGAGATTCAATTTCAGCTTCATTTGTTTTTCTCTGGAAATCACTTTAGCCAGTTAATAATTTGTTCATAGATCTGTAAAAATATGTTTGTGCATAAGTGTGTCAGAAAGCATTATAGTGGTATCATGTAAAAGAATGTGGACAGACTTTCTTCGATACCTCAGGACAGCGAGGACACAAACTCATCACTGTATAAGACAGCTGAATATGGCTCAAGTGTTTGTGAGACAACAGAAAAGAATCCAGAAGGCATCATAAGTGATGTTAGACCTACATTGTCCATCTAAACGTGAAAGTTGAAATCCCATGATGTTCAGGCAGACTTCTTTTTCATGATCACCTGTGATAATTTTATTTTCTTTATACTCCTTTACCGAAGTGTTTCACTTTCACATGCCTCAGCTTTAGTTGACAACAAGAATAGCCTTGCATGTTCCATCTTCTTTTAACTCTGAGCAAGTTGCATTTCTTGTGGGAAACATTTTAAAACCCCACTCTTACATTTCCCTTGCTCCAATTCCATGTTATTCATACTAGATGGAGCAGCTATACTTATGTTTTGAATTCTAGCCACAACTCATAAGTCACAAGAAATCTTCAGTTACTTTGCCTAGTCCTACTCCTTATCATGATGCATTGAGATTTTTAAAGTAGATTTAGAAACCTGGTTATACATGGTATAGAAGTATAGAGCACATGTTAACTCAGTAACTCTAAAGAGCAGAATCTCCAGCAGTTAAAAACAAAAGGCCTTATATTATACTTTTTTTTGAAGTACTATCTTGTCTTATTAACTAATATCCATCATAATAACCAGACACAAATCTGGCAACATACTTCTAAGTACAAGTGGATTAAGAAAAGTCAACTAATTATCGGAAGCAAAGTAGACCTACCAGTGCATATCCCATACTCCCTTTTTAAAGTTACATTTGAACTCACACTAGCCATAGTGTATCAAATATGATTCTGGGCTATCAGGACTCATATTTTATCTGGTTAAAGGTGAGTTTCCTAGTGTCACATCATTAATTAGTAATTACCATGTAACTCGATAAAATCAAACTCATCAGTTATCCATGCATGGGAACAAATGAACTTCATGATTCTTGTTTCTGCACATACTGTTTTGTCCTAATTCCTAAAACAAAAAGTAATAACGAGAAAGCAACAACAATGTGGGAACAGTGAAATAACACAAAAGGAAAGAGTGAACTTACCTTCAAGTCATCAATTAGAGATTTTAGCTGCTCGTTTTCATTCATCAACCTTGCAATTTCATCAGCCTTGGCCTGGGAAGTACAGAGGAGGGGGGAAGAGATCTCATTTCACCTCTTTAAGTAAAATAACAAGAAGACTCTTATATTCATAGAGCAAAAGAAAGTATCTAGAGTGCTTGATATTCCTACTTAAACGGTACCTTCTCATATTCTAGACTCAAAATCAAAGCGGAACATGGAAAAAGAAATTTTATAGTAAGGAATATTGGATGAAACGATTAAATTTGTTAATGCTTCCTGCTAGAACAGCATTAGACCTGATTGTTGGAGAACTCCTTTCTTAACACACATCAATAGATCTGATTCTCTATTCAATAAAGTTTTTCACAAGTACTTCAAGTCTTCAATACCTGAGCTTGTCTTGCAGCTCCATGCAATGCAGCTTCCATCATATTCATTTCCTTCTTCACTTTCTCAAGTTCAGCAACAGAATCTACAGTATTGGGAGAGTTGCTTGCAGAACTCACTCGTTCCTTTACATTAGAATCTTCCAAATGCTGCTTTAGCTCAACTGAATCAGCAACAGGTGTAACCAGATCCAGGGCTGCTTTTGAGGCCCCCTCCTCGTTATCTTGTAAACCAGGATGGGTGTCAGTAGAAGTATCTACTGCTTCTACGGTGCTAACAGGAACATCTGAGACAAAAGTTTCTGTGCTTTCAGATGGGCCTTTAGGAGAAGTATCTTGAGTTTGGGCTGGTAAAACATCTTGAGCATCTTCGCTTTTGGTATTTTCATCATTCATGCTCTCATACACGCTAGTAGCATCATCAATAGTAGAAACAGAAGTACTGGCTCCTATTATACCTCCAGGACTTGTTGATTCTGGTTGTGGTGACTCCGACACTGTAGAAGATATTTCTTCTGACCCCTTCTCTTCCTGAAGATTGTCTGTTGATCGAGGCTGTACAGATTCCAAAGATGTAGGAAGTACTTCTTCTAAGTTCTCCTCCTCTTGAAGGTTGCTTGTAGATTCTGTTTGCTGAACCTCTTCAGATTTTTGTTCAAAAGCTTCGACAGGAATTGGAGGAGAAACCACCTCAGCTTCACCATGGTCAGAAACAGCATTTTCTTTTGCTTCAGCACTGGTATCCTTTATTTCCTCTCCAGATGCTGTTACCACTTCTGCATTTCTTAATTCTTCATCTCCTTCTCCTCCAGGAATTACTTCACTCGCTTGATTGGCTGAGTTGTCATCCTCAACTTTTTTCTCCTTGGCAATGGAGGTAGGATCTAAATTATCAGAGTTATCTGATGATTCAACAGTATTTTCGCCACCTCTCTGACCCATCAACCCGATGATAGGGTCGAACAAGGCTTTCCTGTCTGTAGCTGAAGGCCATATTCCTGGCGCTGTTATTAAAAACTATTAGTAAATATAATTGATGGCCAATCACCACACACTATCAACATGCATAATTTATTTCAAGAACTACTACAACTAGACTTACAAAACCAGATCAGAAGCATATTAAATGATTTAAGAAGTTCCTAAAAACTTCCAAGTATGAATTTATGAATATTATTCTCTTGCAAAATCTCAAGGCCCTAATACCAGCAAACTACATAAACTGACACATTCATCAGCAAATCGTCAATAGCTCAACTTCTCAATAATTGGCACACAAACTTAATAAATACTACTCCCTCCGTCTCAACTAGCTTAGGGCACTTCTTTTCGGCACGGGAATTAAGGAGTTAGGGAGTGTATGTTGAGTGTATGTTTAAAGTATAAAGTAATGATAGAAATATATATTATTTAAATTTGTGTGTGTAATAAAGATTTCCTAAAAAGGAAATGACTCAAGTTAGTTGTAACGGCTCAAAAAGGAATACGACGCAAGCTAGTTGGGACGGAAGGCTAGTTGGGACGGAAGGAGTACAAGACACCAACAAATCTAGTTCTCTCGCTCGATACATAAATAGCAAACCTCAAGCTATCCTTTTATCTACTTCATTATCAACTAAATGCACTACGAGAAATCAGATCGCATAAACCAAGAAAACAGTACATCCATTACAAACGCAGATAATGATCATAATTCGTAAAACAGCTCGTACCCTCCTCACTGTTGCTAGCAGCAGCAGCAGCCTCAGCCTCAGAATTCTCCTCGAGCCCAAGCGCAGTATCGAAGTTCTTCTCGATGTTTTTCACACTTTCACTCAGCTTATTCACCGCCCCCGCAAAATCTAAGTTCCCTAACGATACTTTCCCACTGAACCACGCCATATCTTCAATCAGGCAGCCTGATCCACCCTACCAAATATCGCATTCACATCATTCAAGCTGCCAAACCGATCAAAACACACATCACCACCCCAAAAAATAGAGAAGGGGAGATTTCGCTAAATTGAGAAGAACTCTGCAGCAATCAACGATCAAAAAGGAAAAAACAAAGATCGAATGTCTTTTAATCGGTGTTCAGTTTCGGAATTCGCTTAAACGGTGAATGAGCAGTGATTTCATAATCGAATCGAAGATTTGGGAGCTGGGGATTTGAAACGGAGGGATCTGTTCACGCAGAACCGAATCGTAGCTGAAAATGGGAATTGCAGAATAGAAGTGGTGTCTTTTATTATGGCGATTGAAATTTTTGCAGTGAGAGAGGATCGATCTGATTCGATGATTAAAATGAGCAAACGACGTCGTGGCAATAATTTTACTATAAATCGCTTCTTTTCATCCTTTTCGCGTCGGTTAATGGGTAAATAAAATTATAACTTCCTAAAGAACAATGAAAAAACTAAAATTAAATCTTGATTTTTTCAATTAAGGGGTAACTAAAGTTGTACTAACTTCGTAAAGAACAATGAAAAAAATTACTACTTAGTAAACGTGTTAAAACTAATAAACCCATTCATATATTGTAGAGCAAGTTCTTTGAAACATTTGCTGCCCCATTCACCAAAAGAGGCTATTATTGCTCAAGTTCATTGAAACATTTGCTTCCCATTGTTAACATACTTGGGCCTCGAGGTAAAATATGATTATTCAAATCTTGATTGTATTTATAACATGATCTTGATTTTGCATCATCGTTGCAACTTGCAAGTATAAATCTAATACCTTCTATGATCAATTTGATTCTCATTCACTCATGTTTTGCTCACTCGTCTTGTATGGAAGAGAGAAAAAATGGAATTGTAGAGAGAAACAAATATTGATCGCATCGAAGTAGCTTAAAAAGAAAATTATATTATGGGTTTCTACATTTTGATCATCTTGTATGGTGAAAAAGGAATATGAAACAAACACATATCTAAGTAGCTTAAAACTGTTGGCACAGCGGAAGAGTTGATACTCATAAGTTTATGATATATTTCTTTTAAATAGTATGTCTTTTAAGGAGTACAAGAGTTTCTCCATTATATAGAGAAATATTTGACTCTTGAACTGCATAACTTAATGCAAATACATGACTCTTGATAACTCTAGAACATGACTTTTGATATACTTCTAAAACATGATTCTTGATATGAAAATACAAATTAATCTAACACCCTTGCTTAATTTGTAATTTTCAGCTGAGTCATATGTTTCTGAAATTTCTCCAAAGTGACAGCCTTCGTAAGAATATCTGCCGGCTGCTCACTTGTGTTAATGTAGTCAATGCTTATGTCTTCTTTCCCAACCAAGTCTCTAACAAAGTGATGACGAAGCTCAATGTGTTTTGAACGAGCATGAAACACAGGATTCTTTGTCATCAAAATTGCAGACTTGTTATCACAGAAAATTGGAGTTGCTCCTTCTTGCTTCAACTGAAAATCATCCAGCAATCTTCGCAGCCAAATTGCTTCACACGCAGCTTCTGCTATGGCAATGTATTCTGCTTCACACGACGACAGGGCAACCGTCTTTTGTTTTCTGGAGCTCCAAGAGATTACATTCGAGCCAATGCAGAAAATATAACCCGACGTACTTTTTCGATCATCAACCGAACCTGCCCAATCACTATCTGTATAGCCAATGAGTTTGCACTCATCTTCTTTCTCATATAGAATCCCTTGCTTCTTTGTCCCTTGAAGATACCGGAGTATCCTTTTTGCAGCTGTGAGATGTATTTTACTTGGATTAGACATGTACCTTGAGACAACACTCACAGCGAAGGATATATCAGGTCTAGTATGAGTCACGTAAATGAGAGATCCCACCAGACTCCTAAAGATTGAGGCATATGCTTGCTCACTCTCATCTTTAAGCTGCAATTTCTCATTGAACATCATTGGAGTTGAAACAGGTTTACACTTTGCCATATGAAACCTCTCCAGCAAATTCTCAACATATTTTTCTTGAGAAAGAAATATTTTTCCTCCACCTTGTCTGACTTGCATTCCCAGAAAGTATCTCATCATCCCCAAATCGGTCATCTCGAACTTCCTCATCATCTGCTCTTTGAAATCTTGAACGTGGTTGTCATTTGTTCCAAAGTAGATCAGATCATCTACATACAAACAAATAAGAAGAAAATCTGTACCATTTTTCTTGACGTAGAGTGAAGGTTCATTAGGACTTCTCTCAAAACCACTTTGACGAAAGTATTCGTCAATCTTTTTGTTCCATGCTCGAGGGGCTTGTTTAAGCCCATAGAGTGTCTTCCGAAGCCGATAAACCTGATCTTCTTTTCCTTTTACTACAAAGCCTTGTGGCTGCTCAACATATATCTCTTCTTCAAGCTCCCCGTTCAAGAACGCCGACTTCACGTCAAGTTGATAAACCTTCAATCCATACTGAGCAGCAATAGCAAGTGCAGCCCGGATTGTTTCAATTCTCGCGACCGGAGCAAAGGTCTCATTGAAATCAATACCTGGCTGTTGAGAATACCCCTTCGCGACGAGTCGAGCTTTGTACTTTTTCACGGAGCCATCCTCATTGTACTTGATTTTGTAAACCCACTTCAAGCCAATGATATCTCTTTTGTTGGAAAGAGATACGAGCTCCCAAGTTTTATTCTTTTCAATCATGCTGATTTCTTCTTTCATTGCGTCAACCCAATCTTGCTCCTTTGCTGCTTCTTGAAAATCCTGCGGCTCACAGAAAAATGCAACATCGCAAGAATCATAGATGTCACTTAGTGATCTGAATTTTCTTGGAGGACTTTCTTCATCAGAAATCTCATCACTTGAGAGATTGTGAGGAGCAGCAAGAAGAATTTTCTATGCCATTCTCCTTGAATAAGCCTTGAGTTGACAGTGGTTCAGCAAATTCAGCATTCACCGGAGACACTTCGTGTCCACTCCCATGCCGCTTTTTCATCAAAAATGACATCTCGTGAGATAAAAAGTTTTTGAGTGTGTGGATTGAGTAGTCTGAAACCTTTCGACTCATCACCGTAGCCAATGAATATATATTTTTCCCCCTTCTTGTCAAACTTTTCTTGGCTTTGAGCAAGAATATGACCATAAGCAACGCAGCCGAAAATTCTCAGGTGATTGATTATCGGCTTTCGCTTGTTCCAAGCTTCGAACGAAGCTTGATTTTGCACAGCCTTTGTTGGTGACCTGTTGAGCAGATACACAGCACTATGAACAGCTTCAGCCCATAAAGTGTTAGGCAAATTTTTACCTTTGAGCATGCTTCTAGCCATCTCCACCACAGTCCGATTTTTCCGCTCGGCCACACCGTTTTGCTGTGGGCTTCGACTAACAGTGAGTTGCCGTTGTATACCACTTTCTTTGCAATATTGCTGAAACTGAGAGCTTAAGTACTCTCCTCCGCGGTCAGTCCGAAGCATCTTCATTTGAAATCCACTTTCTCTTTCTGCCATTGCTTTAAACTTGAGGAAGGTTGAGAAGGCTTCTGACTTCTCATGAAGAAAAAATACCCACATCATTCTGCTAAAGTCATCAATGAAAAGAATAAAGTATCGTTTACCACTCAAGGATACAGTTTGCACCGGACCACATATATCCGAGTGAACAAGCTCCAAAGGCTGCTTTGCTCGCCAAGATGTTTTCGGAAATGGTAAGCGATGTATCTTTCCATATACACAGTAACACAGCCTTCACAAATATGAACTTTTTCTTTAATCTCAGGAAGTCCGATCACCATATTCTTTTGTTTTAGAATATGAAGACTTTTGGAGTTCAAATGTCCCTATCTCAAGTGCCATAGAGTGGATAAATTCATAACATGAGCAGCAAAAGCAAACTGATTGTCAGATTGCATAACCAGAGGAAAAATCTTCTTAGCACTCATTTGAACTTCAGCAACAATCACATTATTTTTCTTATCCAATATGGTGCCTTTTCCATCATCAAATGCTACAGAATATCCATTTTGCATGAGTTGTCCAACACTCAACAGATTATGAGTTAACTTAGGCACGTAGAGAACATCATGGATAAGCTTCTTGTTACCTCTTTTTGTGTAGACGCCAATGGTTCCTCTTCCTTCGGCATTTTGTGTATTTCCGTCACCAAGTTTTACTTGAGAGCCAACACCAGAATCGAGCTGCTCAAAGAGATTTCGATTTCCCGTCATGTGATTGCTGCAGCCGCTATCCAAGTACCACACGTTTGGCTTCTGTGGACTCCTTCTTTTGATGCCAGCAATCCCTGTGAGAATGATTGGGAATTCTGCATCTTTTACATCTGAATCGACAGTCTTTTGATTTGTGGTTGTTCTTCTTGCAAATGATACAGTAAGAGCTATCACCGAATTTTGATGAATACTCTTTCTTCTCTTCAAAGTTTCTTCCACAATCATCCTTCTTAGTCTGATGATTCTGGCCTTGGCGACTCCTCCAGAAATTGCCTTTTTTGTTCTGCGTATTATCACGGGATTTCTCCGTGACGCTTGATTGGAATGCTTGCTCGGCGGACTGATTTGTGGATCTGTTCATTCTTTACTCATGTGACTGCAAAGAGCCCATGAGTTCATGCATAGACATCTTTGAGAGATCTTTTGCCTCCTCGATTGCTGCAACACAATGATCATACTTTGGAGGTAAGCTACGGAGAATTTTCTCGATCACCTTTTTATCTGGAATGCTATCTCCAAGACTTTCAATTGAGTTAACGATCTGCGCAACTCGTGTGAAAAATTCTGTTATTTTTTTCAGAATCTTTCATTAGCAACATATCAAAATCCCTCCAGAGTGTTTGCAACTTTATAGAAACAACCTTGTCGTTTCCTTGAAATTCTTTCTGCAGAGCTTCCCAAGCATCTTTAGCCCTTTTTTTATTGAAGATTCGAGGGTAGATCGACTTATTTACGCCTTGCTTGATGTAGCGTAGAGCAGTGCAATCCTTTTTCTGATTTTCCTTGAATTTCTGCTGCTGCAATTCAGTCCAGGTTGTAGAGCTTCCACTTTCAGGAGGCTCCTCATAAGATTGCGTGATTGCATCCCATAAATCATGAGAGATAAAGAAATCTCTCATTTCACTGCACCAGTAATCATAATGCTCTCCTTCGAATATGGGGACTTCACTTGGTGAATATTTGAACATAGTGAGGCTTGAGTTTCCAGCCATAGAAAGAATTTTGATATAGAAAGAAAATGATATAAAAAGGCTCTGTTTTGGGATTTTTGGCTATAGATAGTGTGTGGGATTGTTCAGCTCTGATACCAAATTTGTTGGCACAGCGGAAGAGTTGATACTCATAAGTTTATGATATATTTCTTTTAAATAGTATGTCTTTTAAGGAGTACAAGAGTTTCTCCATTATATAGAGAAATATTTGACTCTTGAAATGCATAACTTAATGCAAATACATGACTCTTGATAACTCTAGAACATGACTTTTGATATACTTCTAAAACATGACTCTTGATATGAAAATACAAATTAATCTCAACAAAAACAAAATTTTCTTACACCAACCATAGAAAAACAATATGGCTGCTACAAAACCCAAGTGTTTGAAGTGTTAAGACCGGAAAGAAAAAAGTTACATAAGGAGTTGAATTCTTTGTACAATGAGTGAGAATGAGAATAATGACTTCTTGCATTATATACAGCTAAGCTAGCTACTTCAAGAATGAGTTGAAGTACCACTTTTCCTTTTCCTATATATACGAAAGGCGAAAAACTAGAACTTGATTAGGATGTAGGCCCTCTAAATTATGACCATTTTATATATACATAAGTATCAAAATCTTGATCTGTGTCTGCAACTAAATTATAACTTATGGCGCGAACTTAAGTTCTCAAGCTTCTCTAGGAATCTCTTGTTTGTAGCAAGTATGGCTGCTGGCTTGGCGAGCTGAGCCCAATCAGATTCCTCATGCGCCTCTTTCTTTGCATCCGTCTCTCCATTTCCCCACCCCATAAAATCCAGCAGTGTCGTCGTCTTTGAATTAGGTGTCTCTGCTCCATTCTCCTCTACTGAAGATTTAGGTGGGGTGAACGACTTGGGTTGGTCCAAACCGGCTTCACTCCTTGCCTGAGAGTCAATCAGCATCACATCGTCTATTTTCGAGAGCACCGTGAACGCAAGGCTCTCGATGATTCTTGAGTAGCTCTCGAGAAGCGCGTGCCCCACGTCCTACAACATCAAGAAATGATGATGAAATGAAGCTTATGTGATCATAGACAAGAACATTTAGATAGATGACATGTAACTTCCTACTCTGTTGTATTGGATTTTGCTGATGTCTAGATCAGATTGTGGAATTCCTGGGAATCTGTGCTTCAAAATTAGCAGAATTGTCTCTGCCCTGTCTTCAATTATCTCCCTCTTCTCCATGCTCACAGCTGAGCCCCATGCAGGCTTGTTGTCCTTGGCATTCATCTTCCTCTCCCATATCACAACCGATGCCTCTATCTTGTTCTTGAGATCGAGGATCTTGTGCTCGGACGACAAGTCCACGGACGAGAGGAAGATGTCGGGATCGAAGAAGTCGTCCGTGATGCTCTTGTACATTGCGTCTCCAAGGCTAGCTCTTCCGTTCTGCCGGCAAACCAAACAAGAGACGTGTTAAAGTGGTGCAATGTTTGCCTGAGCTAGAGCTACGTGGTTTACTGCACACCTTAGGAAGAGCTTCGAGGTAGCTTTCTGGGATTTCCATCTCAGTCAAGACCTGAGCGTTTATAGCCATGGCTGCTTTGAGCACTTGGTGCACAGAATCCTTCTGATACTGCAGCCATTTCTTCGTCACTTCAGAGAGACCGTTTGGAGGAACCTTAGGCGTAGGGATCCACCATTTATCATTCTTGCTCGGTCCCTTCTCGTAGTAGAACTCGTTCTGGTCCTTGAAATTGTCCAAACAATCCTGGTCCGTGATAACAACGTGAGAGTTTGTGAAGCAGAACCTAGAATGAATCGCGTAGAGAAGAAATGAAGGGAGGCATTAAAGAAACTTTGGCCTTACAAGGAGCATGCCATCTAGCTTCTTTAAGGCAGGAATGTTCATGTGAAGGTCAGTTCTCTGTCTAGTTATCATAATCTGGTACAGAGTAAAAGCATGCAATCTTGTTTAGTTTACAAAGATGATAGAGAGAGACAGAGAGTGTGTTTGTGTGTGGAGAGAAAGAGAGAGAGAGACCTCCATGTTGCTACCATCTTTAGCCTTTTGTTTAGAAGGAACAAATTCAACAATGTGATCTGTTACAGACAAGAGCCAATCAATCTCTTTTTTCCATCTTGCCTTAGTGTCTGGTGCCATAGGTTCCAATCTCTTTTGTTCTCCAAACGCAGAAGCTGATTTCAATCACAGATAGACAAACGGACCATTAGGCCCTGTTCGACCCAAAATTGGGACCCGTCCTGGCCCCTCGGATCGAAGCAATGGCTCAACCTGACTTAAAGTTGATAGTATCTAACATGTTATAGATGAGAGTACCTGCTAAGTTTGTAACGGCATTCGACAACGCCAAAGCAGAAGAAACGCCTTTACCTCCACCAGACATGTCCTCTCCTAAAAGCAACTTTGCAAACTTTTCCTTCATCATGTCAATATCTACATTGTAGTAAGCATGCATCAGAAACCAAGGAATCAATTCAAGAAACTATAATGCATCATCTTATAAATGCCAAACATGTGTTTCCTTGCCTGAGGGAGGCCCTCTCGGTTTAGGTTCGGGGGCTGGGGCTGGGGCTGGGGCTGGAGCAGGAGCAGGAGCTGGAGCTGGAGCTGGAGCAGGGGTGGGAGCAGAGGCAGGGGCCTCATTTGCCACCGGTTGCTCCAACTGCTGCTGGTCGCTATGATCGGGGCTCGAAGCTTGGCTCTTAGACAACCTATCGTCGCCCGTTGAAGATCCATTTGTCTCAATTACCAAACTTTTTGTTTGTCGGATTCCATCAAACATACCCTTGAAGTGCCCCAACTTTGCTTTCAAATGCTCCTTCTCCTCCTCCAGCGCTCGCACCATTTTCAAGTTTTATATTAAAGCCTAAACAAATACAAGCTTTTGCAATGGATGAATGGAAAGTGAAAGAAATGGAGGGTTTGTTTTTTGTTTCTGTTAAGAGAATCTTGGATTGTAGGGAGAGAAGAGGAATGAGATAAGGAGAAGATTGTTATTGTGCAGTTGGAGCAAGGATTTAGGGGAGGAATGTGTTGGTATGATTTCTGGTTTGAAATTAGTTTATTTGGTTGTTTGTTTATGAACGTGAGATGTTGTAAGAACGTGAGGTGCGTGTTAGGGAAATGAAAAAATAGGATAATTAAGATTAAGAGGGGTGATTGGATGAGTTTGATTGTGTTTAGGCCTTCTTCTATTTTTGTGACTTTTTATTGTTTTAATCTTAATTAATCTGCCCATGTTGAAGAAATTGATGGTCGCTTTTGATTTTCAAGATTTGGTAAGAGGGAGATGATGATTTGTAAGAACCAGCAATTTTCTTGCAGTTTCTCTCCCATTCTCCTCTGCTTTTTCTCACACACACACACCACCACACACTTATTTTGATAATTGGATTTGAGGAGGAATTCTTACATATTAAAAATGATATTTCTTCATAAAAAATAAATTATAGTGAAAATAAATCACATCAAGAAGTAAGTGGATTCCAAATTTCAAAGAGAAATAATGTTATATCTAGGAAATGGTTAGATCAAAAAAGTATGTTGGCACGTAAATTGCGAATCAATTTGGATGTATGATGATCTACGGCGGTGTGCACTGTATTTTATAATTATTATAATTATAAGATAATTTACATAAAACGAGATGTCATAACTTATATACCAAAGAAGCCCTAATACTTAACATTATGTCACATATAACAATTTATAAGATAACAATTGAAACAAAATAAATGGTACAAACATGATTCACTCTCAAGTAATTAGTAGGAACATAATGTATACTCTCTAAGTCCTACCAATTTAGTCTCTCTTTTTCGATTGGGATATTCTATGAAAGTAGTCTCATTTTTTTTTGATAAATTTTATAAGTAAAAAGTAAAGATATTAAAATAAATTTAATAAAGTGAAATATTACTTTGAGTGTAAAATAAAATGGGACTACTTTTATGGAAGGTAGATTATAATATTATGTTTCACACTTATTTCTTTAACATTTTTTTTTAACTATTTTAAATAAATAGACATAATAATTTCTCCAAATGCATGGTCTTCATAGAGAACCCCATCAGAAGAAAAGCCCAATTAAGGCCCATTAGCAACCAGTAGTATTCCGTGAAACACAAACCCTAATACTCTTTTCTTAACCTCTCTACTCTACATATAAAATTTCCTTAGGCACGCTTTCTTCCTCTTGAACCGCCGAGAGCTCAGAATCTAGGCTTTCTGCTTCAGCACCGCTGCAATGGTAATATCTCGAATTCCATTTTATTATAGCCTTTTCCAATGCAACGATTTTATACTCACTGTGCTTTCGCTTGAAAATTTTAGGGGAAGGGTACTGGGAGTTTTGGAAAGAGGAGGAACAAGACACACACACTTTGTGTGAGGTGCGGTCGCCGCAGCTTCCACTTGCAGAAGAGCCGGTGCTCCGCCTGCGCTTACCCCGCCGCCCGCAAGAGGACATGTATGTCATTTCAGATTATGTTAATTGCAATTTGAATATCTATGGAGTTGTGATATTGCTTACTGTTTTAGCTCATTCGGTATGGATTAAGGCTTGTGGTCCCCTTTTTCGGAAATTCAAGCTTTATGATTGATTGGTTTTGAGCTGATGGGTTGTAGAAATGTGGTGCATACTATGTTTGATATGATTGTTAGATTTTACTTGCACTATACTGTTGATTACATTTCTGAAACGAATTATTAGCTGCAGGACTGGTTCCAAATTATCTAAACTAAAATTATGTTTTTCATTGATATAACTAAGGAAATTTTGCAACCCAGGGTTGGTGTATAATTAGTGCAAATGCTCTCTATTTGACAGTGATCTTATTAACTAAGGAGTCGTTTGGTTCGATGGATAGGATTGATAGGATTATCTTCATTAAATCTCTACTTTTCTATCCATAATCCTTCACTTTTGACATCTCCTCATGAATTTAATCCCTTCTTAGACCTTCTTAATCACTCAAATGAGGGATTATATAATCAAGCCAAAATTGGTGTGATTATATAATCCCTCATTTGAGTGATTAAGAAGGGATTAAATTCGTAAGGAGAGGTAAAAAGTGAAGGATTATGGATAGAAACTTTGAGATTTAATGAAGATAATCCTATCAATCGAACCAAATGACTCCTAATAGTATTAATCTTCAGCATGCTATGTTGATTAGGAATTACTTTCAGTTTACGTGCCTTGTATTCCCTGCAAGGGCAGGTCCAAAATGTCCAGAGTAATATTTAATGTTTCTTATTTTATTGATAGAATAAACAAATTTTGCATCCTAGGTTTGATGAGTGCAAGTATTTTTGAAAATGCAATTTTGTTGGTAACATGATATGTGATCTTAATGTTAAAATTCAGACAATTGGAGCGTGAAAGCCATCCGTAGAAAGACCACTGGAACTGGACGTATGAGGTATCTCCGCCATGTACCCCGCCGATTCAAGACCAACTTCAGAGAAGGTTTGGCCACTTTCTAATTCACTAAATTATTTTATGCTGATGGTTTCATTTTTCAGAGATTCGTGGGTTCACTATTATTGATGTGAAAATCATGCCTTCTGTAATTCAGGTACCGAGGCTGCACCAAGGAAGAAGGCAGCAGCTGCCTCTGCTTAAGGTCCTAAGGCAGAAGTACATTTGATTGCAATCTTGAGATCATTAGCTTACAGTTCAATTTTTGGGACTGGTGTTTCAAAAAGAACGTTGTTACTTAATTTTGTTGGTGTTTCTGATAAGTATGTTGATACTATGGATCAAGACCAGTTTATTGCTTTAGTGTGCATGTTTCTTGGTGATTTTGTTTATTCCCCACTTGTGCTCCATCTATTTTATTCTTTATATCCCCCTTCTGTGATTCATCAGCTTCACTCTTCAGGTAATAGTGCGATTACTTCCTGTGACAATTCCTCTATTTCTATCTAATTTGATGCTGGTCTAATAGTTCTACATTTAATTGTCTAATGGAAGAACAAATAAGTGTTGCATAAGGAGGGCTATGGCTGAGAGCAATTATTTTTACTATTACCTCCGGCCTTTTTTACTTGACACGTTTTATTATTATAATACACTCAGTTGAATATAAAACGTGTCAATTAAAGTAGGCTGGAGGGAGTATTATCTTATGTATCACTTATGTATCACGTGTCTTTAGTGCTAAAACATTCTCATTATATTTTGTAATGATTTAAAAGCACAAGCAAGAGTCATAACTTATAATTCTGCGACTGATCATCTATTTGTCGTTAAATATGCAATTTTTTCACAAATTTTGCTATTACAAGATGAATTAAAATTTATTTTAATTAATACTAATGCACGGACTACAAAGTTTGTTTTTTGAATTCGTACGTATAGGTTGTTTTTACCAAAATTAATATTTATGTGGACGCGTAGTTGCTAGGGTAGCATGCTTACTTTACCGGGCATATGGAATGGTTGTTAAATATACCATTCCCTTTTTAAAAAAAATGTTATTGCACATGATTTAAAAAAAATTCCTGAAATTTAACATGGGGTTTAATTTTGTTCAAATAGAAGCTTATACAGATAACAATAAAGGGTTAACCACCGTTGTCATTGTGGAAATCAAATGAACTGATTCGTCATACTTGTGTCGTTATGAGGATGACTACTTTTCATTAATTAAAATTAATAGTATCATATATCCAACAAGTACTCTATTTGACTATGAAATTTCTTGACATTTTAATTCTGGCATAAATTTTTATAATATGTTTTGACTTTGTGTAATAATATATTAATATGTGGTGAATAGAATTTGAAATCCATCTAACTTATTATATAGAGTTGAGTTTGAATCTACTTGATTTATTATTTATATAAATAGTGTGTATTATTAGGTTGTCAAATTTCTAAAAATCTATTTAGAATAGATCTGAAGAAATTTGAACAAATATTCCCCCTAAAACTTAACGAATAGCATAGCATCTACTATCAAGAATAAAAAACATCAATGTACAATGTGATGCTCATGTAGTTATTATTACATGAGAAAAATAAAATTGCAACATTTTCATTCACATATACTTCGATTTTTTGATGAATTAAACTCGATGAACAATTTAAGAATTTATTTAAAGCTAGTGTATCTTAGCAAGTTAGCAGCTATAGACATTTTAATATATAATGATACATAATTTTTAGTTTATGTACCACACTAAAATTTGTAGATAGTTTTTGTGTATTTAGTACCGATTAACTAAAAAGCCAAACATGGTCCGAACTTTAAGCATTTGAAGATGTTATTATACCTCGAGGGTGCTCGCTCATGAACAATAGGAAGGGTATATGCTCTCTGTTTAGTTACCCTCAAATTGTCCTAACGCCACCATGGATAGTCATCATATAGCTATAATGAGGCTCAACATATGAACTGTAGGAAAATGACAGTACCAGCCAAAACATTAAATTTGGGTTTAGTTTTTAGTTCCAATCAATCTCTGTTCCTCATGCCATTTTAAACCCAAAGTGTATATTGGGCCATGTGGTAATGAGGTAGGGTAGGGGGGGCCATAACAACTTCCTACCTCCCCGCGTAAATGCTGCAGTTAAGCTTAAACATTCCACCATTATTTTGTATTACTATATCAGACAAATTCACATTTCATTAAGTACTTTTAGCACAAGAATTAGTACCATGATTAGGTCTGGCCATTTATTATGTAAGGATAAAAAGGGATCATCATCAGATCACCGATTCTAAGGCCCCATTTGCTGTATAAATGGCTAGACAGATTTTAGGACGTTCTGCAGAGCAATTAGTATATGCTACCATTTCTTTCATTCAATGGTTGGAGTTCGCCTCAAAGTTACAAAATTCTTATACTACTCTCTCCTTCTCATATTAGTACTCCGAAAATATAGATTAGGATATAAAGATGAGTGGCGAGACTAGCGAAATGAAACAGAAGCCACAGATACTGGGCAAAGAAACCTTTGACGACACTAAGAGATTTGTTCACAAAGCTATCAGAAATATCAGATCGTTCGTGAAGCTACCTAGAAATGTTTTCGCCAATTCAATCTTTTCTGGCAGCAGAAAGATTGGTCCGAAGCTGCAGGAGACAGACAGTTCGTGTCGGAGTTCCTCCCAGCATTGGGATCCTAATGAGGTGGTGATTCAGAAAGATGGCCTACCAGCACTAAAAGCGCAAACACAAGGAAATGAAAGCTCCATGAGTACTTCAGATCAAAAGAAGGCAAGAAAGCGACTTCAAGGGGAGGAGCATTTCTTGGCTACGGAGAACTTTGCAAAGAAGATGGAAGAATTGGAGATGATGGATGTGAAAATGACGAGCATGTGTTGGACATAGATGAAGTTGTTCATTGCTACTCCCTCCTCACGAGCCCAGCTTATTTAGATATCATTGACAAATTCTCCAAGGATATCTACGGGGAACTCAATCTTCCTCGGCCATCAAGAAATGCCAGATATTCGATGATGAAATTGGGCTCAACTAGCACTCATGGTTCAATAAGTCAGATTCAGCCAGCATTCCTGGTTCAATGAGGAAACTGGGTTGCTCAACCAGTGTCCACACTTTAATAGGAAAAGAAGGTTCAGAAAATGCTCACAGTTCAATGAGGAAACTGACTTCGACCAGTGTTCACAGTTCAAAGAGAAGATCGGGTTCAGACAGTGTTCACAGTTCAATGAGGAAATTGGACTCAAACAGTGTTCCCGGGTCAATGAGGAAATTGGGTTCGAACAGCATTCAGAGGTCAACAAGGAAATTGGGTTTCGAGGGTATACACGGATCAATGAGGAAAGTGGGTTCCGATAATGTTCAAGGGTCATTAAGGAGACTCAGTTCTGACAGACTTCAATGGTCAATAAGGAAAATGGACTCAGAAACCGTTCACGAGTCTATGAGGAAACTGAGTTCAGAAAGTGTTCACAGTTCAATGTGTCTGCCTTCTAAAGTCATATTCATCCGAGTCAAATATAAAGGTCGAAATGCTTATGGATCATCGTTTTGTCTTTATTAGGGTATGTGTGTGTGAGAGAGTGCAAGTCTAGTAGCACTTCCTAGTTATTGGGACCTCTTTCCGTAGATGCTAAGTCCCAGTACTTTCACCACAAGATCATGTATTTGACTATATTATCTTGTGCCTATTACAATAACTACTTTATGCATGTGTATTTTAGATTGAAACTCATGGTATTTTTCTTACATCTTTGCTCGTATAGAGACACAAGTCTAACCAAGCTAACAATTGAACACAAAATCATGCAATTAAGATGATATCTCATATTCTGATTTCATACAAGATTTCCATACGAATCATGCAAAGCGAACTAGAATTATATTTTCTATCAGTTAAGCTACCAGCTCAACAGAGACATGAAGTCATTAGCTCTTATTCTTTCATTATGTAAAGAAACGACAGTAATGAAACAAGGCAAGTTCTAAGCACAAACATTATACTACACTCATCCCTCATCATGCTCAAAATCAAGAAAACTGTGAATCAAAGCACGAGGACTCACAAGAAAAACATGAATCAGTAAGCATCTCCATCTCCAAACCTCTCGACCCTGTTCTCATCGAGATTCAACCCGGACATGGCGTGCTCCAAACCGCTGCTTGCCTGTGCCAGCTCCATGGGGTCGTTGTAATTTCTCACGGCTCGAACAATGGCTCGAACCCTCTTGTACGGATCATCAGAGTCGAAGACCTCCTGCCCCAAGAACACTCCATCACACCCCAACTGCATCATTAACGCAGCATCAGCCGGCGTAGCAATCCCTCCGGCAGCGAAATGCACCACTGGGAGCCGCCCCATTTGCTTCGCCTGCACCACGATGTCGTAGGGGGCCGCAATACGCTTTGCGAAGGTAAAGACTTCATCGTCGTCCATGTTATTCAGCATCCTAATTTCCCCCATCACTTTCCTCACATTGCGCACAGTCTCCGCCACATTCCCCGATCCCTTCACCTCCCCCTGCGTGCGGATCATGGCGGAGCCTTCCCTCACGCGCCGCAGTGCCTCGCCCAAATCTCGGCAGCCGCAGACGAATGTGACGCCAAAATTGTGCTTGTTGATGAAGTGGTTCTCGTCGGCGATACCCAGAACCTCGCTCTCGTCAATGTAATCTACCCCAATCTGCTCGAGAATCTGCGCCTCCACAAAATGGCCAACGCGCGCCTTAGCCATCACCGGAATCGACAAAGCATTCTTGATCTCCTTGATGAGCGACGGATCCACCATGCGCGAAATTCCAGCACGCGGCGGAGGCGGATCGGAGACGATGACGCAACACGCGCCTGCGGACTCTGCGATCTTGGCTTGATCGAGGCTGGTAACCTCCACGATGGCGCCGCCACGGAGCATCTGGGCCATGCCCACTTTGAGGGAGAAGGGATTCTTCTTAGTGTCGGTGATGGCGGTGCTGCTGTAGAGCGTGACGGCGTGGTCGTCGGCCATTGCTGCGAGCTGGATTGTGAGGTATGTACACAGTAGATATGTGAATCGGTGGAGTTGCTTCTGTTGAGAGGGAAATCGAAATTGGAGAATTGATTGAAGGATGTTACTGAAATGGGGGGTTTCTATGAATAAAAGGGGGGCGGTGGAGAATAGTGGTTTCGAGAAGATTCTCGGCGAATAATGAAGGAAAATTGTGCCTGTAGAATGTTCGATGATTTGCGGAACGAAAACAAGAAATTAGTGGAAGTTGAGCCTAATACAAATACTAGTCTGACTCTGAACTGAAGACGGTTTGGTTTAATTACTCTGTTCAAATCACAAATATTAACTAAGTTTTCTTAAATGACAAATATTAATTGCAAAAAATATTTTGTCAATGGCTTTATTTTAAATTAAAAATTCTTAAATTTTACCTATAAATATTAATTTATCCCGAAACCGACAGATCGATCTAAATAGACAGATAAAAAAGGCGAATTATGGTCTAAATATTTTAGTCTGAAAAAAAAAATTCGATTAAACCAAACCGAAAATAGCCTGAGCCCGATAGGGCTGCCCAAAACTGAATGGGTAGGTCCGATTAACCGATAAAAAAAATTATGACTTAAAATTTGAAAAAATTGAATCATTTATGTCAGAATTATATCAAATTATTAGTTATTATGTATTATAGTGAAATAATACTTATTTTTGTATCTAATACCAAGTTAAATGTTTATATTAAGAAAAGACAACATAATTTTTGTTATAACAATATATTTATTGAAAAAAATATATATATTAATTTTCCAACGAATATTTTGGCTCGACAGACTAGCTTGAAACCGAGTGGTTAAGGTTAGGGTCGAAATATTTTAGCCAAAAAAAAAACCTCTATTAACCCAAACCAAAAATAACTCGAAACCGAATGGACTAACTCCAAACTGAGTCGGTTGACTCGATTTCATTCCTAATTTCACCATTAATTATACTACATTTCACATTATTTGAGTATCAAATATACCAATGTAAATTATAATCAATGCGCAAGTCAAATGCTATAAATAATATCACTCCGTCTTCTTCAAAAAGATGTGTATTTCATTTTTGGAATATCCTCTTCAAAGAGAGACATTTGTAAACACTAATTGCACTCTTATTTTTTTCTTTTACATTACTATAACACTTTAAAAGTTAAATAAAACCTCATTAATTCCCGTGCCTAAAAAAAGTGTCTTTGGAAGGAGGGAGTGGTATATTAAAATGCAAATAAATAACAAAAAATTACAAATATAATTTTGTTTTACACAAATAATGCATTTATTGTGTGACTCGGCACATACATACATTTTGTTTTAATTCTTTTTTTAAGTAAATACGTTTACAATATATTTTAAATCAAGTGTATTTACAGAGATAGTTTTGAGAAAATGTAATCATATAGTTACCGAAAATTCTGATATATTAAATTTTCAATTACACGTAAGCTCACCATTATTTCTTAGTTTGATAATTATGAAATGTTATAATTTCATTAAATCATTCAAAAATATTTAATTATAACCATTTAATCCAAATGAAAGATGAAGATTGTTTCGTGTTTATTACGAGGGATGTGCATAATATACACCCAATATATTTATCTAGGTCTTGGATCATAAAGTATAACCGTGAGAATGAAATTTCATATAAAAATTAAAATTTATGCATATTATTTATTATATGTAGTATTTTAAAGTATTTTTATTCATTAATCGATGATCATAATATATGTGAGGGATGTGCATCTATACATGTTTTGGATCATATATCTATATATGTGAAATGAGAAAAGTTATCAACCATTCATTTTAATAAATCAATGGTTGTGATTTTATCTGCAAAATAGTTTCCTTTAAAAATTAACTTTCATATTCCTAAAAATAAAAAAATATTTATATTAAATTTAATTAATTTCAACTATTAATAAGAGTTTAAATTTATTCTCATTTTTCATACTCCATCTCCATTTGAACCATTACATATATTATATTTTAATCAATTTTTTTTTTATAATTTTAATTAAAACATGACGTATTTAATATGACGGATCAAATATATAATATATATATATATAGTGCCACAATACGCATACGAGGCCTGTCAAATTCGAATAAACTATTTATATTTTAGTATAATTTTATTGTTTAACAATACATAATTGATCAAATTTAAATCCATATTTCATTGATTCATTCGATCTCATCTATTTGAATCATAATATATCAATGAACTGATCTATAAATATATAAAAATTAGTCTCCCTATCCATTGTCTATTCATTTTATTATTTTCATCGATCCACAAATTTAATTTTTTTTTCTTCTTCATTTTTTATAAGTAGATTTAATTTTGTTGCAAATTTAATTTAAATGCAATAAATTAAATGAGATTTAATCATCTCTCACACACAACACACTTTAAATTAAACTATTTTTTAAGACATTTCAAATCAAACCGAGTAAAAAACTAGTAGACAAAATGACTAAATAATAATAGTAAAATTTTCTCATTGCTAAAATATATATGTAGTGTGATAACTAAACTGATAATGTACTTAATTATTTTTTGTATTTTATTTTAAAAATATAGTAAGATATAATATTTTAATTTTATATTTATATTTTTTATGATTCTTGATTTTTTTTTAGTAGTATTTATTATGATATGTGATGATTAGAAAATATAAGTCGTGTATTAAATATGTTTATTTTGATTTATATATTTTATATATTTGAATTTAGATGTTACTAGTAATCTTACATGGTTGAAGGACTTTGATCAATCCACTTGAATTCAACGCGAAACTAGAAATTAGGTTCAGATGAGGCCAATAAAATTTATTTTTTAAAATGTATAAGATTTTTTAATTAAAAATAAATAATTTTAATTAGTGTATAATAATAATGTAATTAAAGTTACACTAAAAGTTAATATATATAATTTTACTATTTTCATTTTTATTTCATATTCATTTTGTTATCAATCTATCTATGAAAAAATTTTATATTTCAAAAGTTTCATTTATAGTAAGTGAACTCACCTCAATTAATACATACAATTTATTTAAAAATAATAAATCAAATGAAACTTAAATTCTATTTGATACACATAATCACTAAAAATAATAAATTAAGTAGGTTTGAAATTCAACTCACCACACAAATTTAAAATTCGTACCGATTCAAAATATCAAGATCATTGGTAGACGATGTAGTATATGATTACAAAAAAACTCTTGCAATATTTCAAAATCTCAAAAGGGGCATTGCCCCGTTCTACCCCTCTAGCTAGCTTCGTCATTGCTTGAATTTATAAAAATAATTTTCTGAAATGTATAGTCTGAATTGTGTGTGATAGTAATTTTATTTTCGTTTATAATGTAATTTTTTCACATCTAATTTTATTTTTAAAATATATTTTATTTATACGATAATAAAAAATATCATATCGGCGTTATGACACTGGTTTCAATACTAATTTGTAAATAAAATCAAGAAAACAGTTATCAATTTGAAATAAATTTTTGGTGGGTTCATATTGGACAACTTTTTATTCCTTTGTCTTCTATATCTACCTTTTTTCATTATTTTTATTTGTTTTTTTACTCTATACATTAGTTTATCATTGTAGGAGAAAAATAGAAAAATAGAAGAGTTTTTAAAACATGTTGTGGCATATTAACGGCTAGAAAAAGATTCAGGATACCTGGACAGGAAGTCATGATAGAATATAACATGATAATATTAAATTTGTATAGATATAAGGAATATTATTTTAATCTCATCATCTCCTTATGATTAAAATATAAGGGAAAATTGTGATTTTGACACGCCTCTAGTGTTTAATAACGGCTCGACATATTAATCACATTTGATACCAACACATGGTTTCGTAAGATAATTTAATCTAATCTTATTATATTTTATCTACCAAACAAGGCCTAGTATTTAATAGCGGCTAGATATATTAATCACATTTAGGTGTATGGATTAGGTGAAGACAATGTTCTTTGAATCTCCCACACAACATGTGACAAATTTCTTGCTCGATCGAATCCATATATAATTGAATCAGTGCAAGGGAAGTTTCAACTTCCAACTAATTAATCAAATGCGGGTCGGATCTTTCGGGTCACTGGTCTGGTCAAGCTAATTGCATAAAGAGAGCACGTCGGATCTTTCGGATATATTACTCCCTATAATCCAACATCCAAGTAGGGAAAGAAAATGATTCCATCTATTCTTTTGGTTTATGAAATAATAAATATACCACGTCAAGTATTTTTATATCATATATTATTCTCCTCTTTATTAATAAATGATAGAATACTATTATTATTTTGTAATTACTATAATTTTAAAATTAATAAATGAAGTAACTAAAAATCTCAAAAATTAAATGAACATAAACAATCTTTGCTACATTGTTACAATTTTATATGAAAATCCAACTTTAAGAAAGGAAATTAAAAATAAAAGTCAAATAAATTTTCTTGCTTATCTCCCACAGATTTCATAACCTTTTCAAAAATAAAAATATGAATAATCCAGATTTTAAAAAGACAATAAAAATATAAAGGCACAAGTTTCATCCATTATCCAATAGCTCTTATTTGCATTAAACAATAAAAAATTTAAGTGATAAATTAAATTGATAAAATATGGGGTTAAAATCTGGAAAAATTGAATGTATATGGTTGCAATGGTGATGATGGTAATTATATCTAGTGCAAATTATGCAAATGCAACAGAGATAGAGAGGCTTAGTGATAACGAGCTTTGTGAATGCATCCAATTATGCGTGGGTGGATGGTGATCAAGATCATTGACGAAAAGTGAATGCCAGAGACTGGTGTTACTCCCTCTGAGCCTCCAAAAAAGAATATCGCTTCGGCCCAATATGCGACCTTCCGTAACGGGACAACTCAATTAGATATTGATCCAAGCCAAGATCTAATTAAATAATATATATATATATAATATTCTATTAATTATTTTCATTTTTTTATCTTGATTATTCTGGATTTGGAATAAACTGTTTGGTGTGTTTTGTCGCGTTTTTACACAACTTTTCGAGTCTTGTTTCATAGCTTTAGGTTCATTTTATATATATTTTGGTTCGTATTTATGTTTGGTTACTGTAATTGTATGTATATTTGGTGTGGAAATTAACGCGAAATGGAGTTGTAACGATGAAGCATGGATAACATAGGATTAAAGTTCATCACAATAGGAGTCCGTAGCCACAAATGGATCAAAAATCAGAGTTCAAACGAGGGAGAACGGGCCGAAAAAAAATCGTTGCGCGCGAGGGCCAGCGGCCGCTGAGACCCCAGCGCCGGCTGGACCTATGACTCAGCCGGTACAGAACCTTCATCCCAGCGCCAGCTGGACCCTCCGCGGGCGCTGGGCGTGATTTTTGGACGCGTTTTATGTTATTTAAACCCCGTTTTTGGGTGTTCTTTTAACCCCAAACTTATATTTTCTCTCTTCCAAATTGTTTAGTGTGTTTTTGTTACGTTTTAGCTTATTGTGTTGTCGTGTCTAGGTTATAGTTTTGATGTTTTCGTATTGATTATAGTTCGTTTTTATGCGAGTTCTTGTTTGGTTATGTTTGTTGTAGGATGAAGTGAAAAATGATGATTTGGGCTAGGATTGGTGCAGACAAGGTCGTTGGAGCAAAGTCGGGCAAGGAACAGGCGAGACAAGCATGACACGAGAAGGAGATGAGCACCAAAAGGAGCCAACGCCCGCTGGGGTGCAGCTGCAGAAGAACGGCAAAAAGCAGAGGCTAGTGACCGCTGGCTCTGCAGAAATTGTGCGTCAGAAGGTCAAGGCCAGCGACCGCTGGCTGGCAGTTGCATGCGTGTTTAAATCTTCCTTTTGGGCGTCATTTGTTCACTCTCTCTCTCAGCACATATGTAACTTAAGAAGAACTTCTCAAACACTAGTTTTTATTGATTTCTTAGTTTAGGATTTAAGAATTACGATGGATTGAAGTGGATTCCGACTTTGGATTCTTACTTTTCAAGTAGTGAGTTTCCTTTCTATGGTTTCCTTTTGTGATTCTACTTTGTATATGATGTGTTGGTCCCGAAACGAGTGAAACTGAGTGTATGGGGGGATACACCAGTCAATTCTTCAAGTTAAAACTTTTGTGCTCCTAAACTGAAGGGATGAACTTCAGTTGAGAGTTGACTTAGATAGGAATCCTTCAGTCTACACTGAGTGTTTGACTGATGGACTAATATCTTAAGTATGCGGAATGTGGTGGCTTTAAATCTTACTCGTTTGCTTCAGAAAACTTTAATGCAATGTTTCTCTTTTCTGTTAGTCAGTATTCAGTTGATGATATATAATGAATAATCAATACTGAAATAAAGAGAGAGAGACAGGTTTGGTTTGCGTGGTTCGGAGATAAAAACTCCTACGTCCACGAGTACTCGATGTTAGTCGAGGATTTCCAACTTAATGGAGAGATCTTACAGTGATCTTGAAGTAGACTAAATAAGTCTGATCACTCTTCGGTTACAAGATATTATCGCTTAAGAACACTAGAGTATAGAAACTGAAAGCTAGGTGTTCTAACTGAAAGCTTGAGAGCTTGAGAGTTGAATACAGCGATAGCGAGTTGAGAGTATTGGGTAACCGGTATCTTGAAGTGTTGAAGCAGCGGGGTATTTATAGAGCTCTCATAGAATTTGACCGTTGTGAGATAGAGCTTCATTTGAATTCTTCCCGTTGGAGTCTTCGTCCTTTTTGCCATTTTTGGTGTCTGCAATAAGATTGTGTTCACCTACTGAGATCTTTGCCATAAAAGGAAAGTCTTACGTTGTAGACTGTTACTCAGTGAGAACTCCAGAATGTAGACTTTAGCGCAGACTTCAACTGTGATACTTCAGTGGCAGGAAGACTTTTGGCTTCTAACTTCAACTTCAATACTTCAGTGGAGACTTCAGTAGAGAGGTCCTTCAGTATTGGCATGCCTTGAATCTTCAGTGTAAGCGTCCTTCAGTGTACCTGAAAAACAGAACTCCCTAACATATGAGTTCTTAGACAAAACACTGAGATTCAGTACTGGGCTTAAAACATCCTTCAGGGGAGGTATTGAGATCTGAATCAAAACACTTATAAATATTTCCCAACATGATGCTTGGTTAGATCTTTACTTAGATTGGATGTTTATGTTCTTACTTGATGTTTATTTGATCTATGCCCTTGATTAACTTGTTTTGTATGGAATTTAATGCTTGATCACCATTGAATTCATATGTTTATGTTAAGTAGATTGATCATTTTGCTTGACATAAGACCTATGGTTAATCAATATTATTCTGAACCGGAAACGTAAGAATAATATTCTATATGAGATTAAGTAATTACTAAAGGTGTGAACTGTATACGAAAGTAAAGATCACGGCTTAGTGTATTAATACGAAAGTAATTTGCTAAGCAACCTTTGGTGTTCTTAATCTAATATGGATGCATGATAAATTAGACATTGAATAGGAATTAAGCATCTGATCTTAAAGCTTCAATCCGTTGGTATTCATGTTTAGTTGTTTTTAATCTCTATTTATTTATTGTTATATCTTATGGTCATAATATGTTTAGGATTTTCCTTTTCTTGTTTTAATAACACTTAGGATTAGAGCCGCCCTGTTAAGCTTTCAATCGAGATCCGACCGGGGTTAGCTTGCTACATGCAATCGACCTCGTAATAATTTGCGAGAACCTAAAGTACACACTATAGGCCAAACACAAATCCTAGATACACTTTTATTATTTGATTTCATTATAATTTCACCTCGGGACGACGGATTGAGGGGAGATTTGACGCTCAATCCAAGATTCTTTCTTAGTAAGTTTTATTTATTATCTTTGATTGTTTTATGGATTGAATTGTCATTTTCTACCTAGGGTTTATAAATTCTTGATTATTTATTGATTGTTCTTGATTCATGCTTCGTGATTTAATTCATGTTTATTTAATTGAGACAATTGACCACCGTTTTTGATTACTTGTTTATTGGTTGAGATCAAGGGATAATACCAACATAGAACTTGGTTAAATCATTAATAATTCCAAAGGAGACGTAGGAATCATATTCGTAATTGATTTATGATTTTCCTATTGTGTGATTCAAATAGTAAGTTAAAATTGCGGCTTAATTATCGAATACATAAGTTAGTAATTAAGCAACTATATGGAATCATTGATTAATTGCGAATCGTTGTTCTTAATTGAGGAATTCTTCTTAGGGCAGTCTGATACGTAAGTCGTGGTTACTGTCTAATTAAAAATATGTAAGTAATTAATTAGACTAACTATTAAGAAGCCCTTAATGAAAGAACAATAGCATGAATTTAAGAACATGATTTAATTGATTTTAGATTTTTCTTAACTCTAGGACCTTAAATACGGAATCCCACCTTTTATTGTTTTGTTTATTTATTTTATTTCTTATTTTCCCATGCTTATTATTGATTAAAGCGTTCAGAATTTCTATTTATTTGTTCTTGATAATACTTATAATTAGAATCGTCCTGCTAAGCTTTCTATTGAGATTCGACCGGATTAACTCGTCATGTGCAATTGACCTCGTATATTTGCGAGAGCCTAAGAGTACACATTTTAGGTCAAACAAATTTGAATTGAACGTTGATCTCACCCTCAACACATTTATTTTTTTGTTTCTTTTTATTTTAATTAAAAAATACTAAAGATATACGCATCATTTGGAAAGGGATGATGGGTACAACTAATTCTTCATTCGATCCACATTTAAGAAAAACTGTATATAATATGATAGCTACCCAACTTATTCATCAATAAAATTATATTATTAGGTCTTGGTTTAATTTTAGATGTGTTTATTGCTCTTAATGAACTTCAAATTATTTTATTAACCAAATTATTTTATTTTATTAAATATGAAATATATATCTATATATCTATATGATATACTAAGAATAAATATTTAATTTGGACTCACCACGTTAATTCAAAACTTACGTGACATCACAAAAAGTCTATATTCATATTTATCTTAAACTATAATTTTTTCCATCACAAAACAATATCTTACATAAGGTAATTTAATCATATTTTTATATAATAATCAATCATTGATAGGATGTGGCCTCACTACCGGACCCAAACGAAACCCGAGCCCAAGAGCAGCTCAGCCCAACGTAACCCATCAGTTCGCCCCAGAAGCCCATCAGTTCGGCTCAGAAGCCCATCAGCTCGGTCCAGAAGCCCAACAGCTCGGTCAAAACCACTACACCGGATTTGGCGCCCCTCCAACCATAACCGTCATATGATTAGGCTATAAATACTAGCTCCTAAAGCTAGATTAGGGGTCGATAGATTCATCTTTGTAATTAGAGATCTGATTATATTAACACAAAAACTCTCCCCCCCCGTGGACGTAGATCTCATTAACGATCGAACCACGTAAATCTCGCGTTCCTAAATCTTATTTCCTCACCGTAAATTCACTCTGAAAAACCACGATCGATCACTGGCGCCGTCTGTGGGAAACGATATAAATTTTGTGAAACCGATCAACATTTTTCTGGGTGGAAATACGATGACGAGAACTACCCGCTCCAATGCTATAACTGCTGCTGCAAAGGGAAGGCGAAACCAAGCGGGGCCGTCTGCCAACCCGCCTCGCGCGTCCGAGCATGAGGACGCCCACCTACCATCCGATGGGCAACCTATAGCCCGTCACCGAACTCCTGAAGGCCATGTGGAAGATGTCCAGTCGAGCTGGCCTAATAATCCCGTTAGCAGTAGGGAGCCACACCAAGGAAGTCACCGACGTGAGAACGTCGTGCCACAACCCCAGCTCGGAGACGCGCTTAAAGCGTACTTAGATCTCCATGAGCAGGACTTCCTCAAGTTCGCCGACAGACATCGGCAACAAAGTCAAGGTAGAGATAAAACCGAACCTCTACCTCGACAACCTCGGTCACCAAGCCCCCGGATTGTCAAGAGAAGACAGGACGACCTCCTCCGAAGACAACGTAATCGCTGAGGTAACGTCTCTGTCTCACCTCGGTGAAGTTCGACCTCACCCCGTCAAAATATCGGCCCCTCCCGACATGACGAGGACGACCGAAGAGAGGGTAGGTTCACTGTTTACAGTCGAATCTCCACCCCCTTCACCGACCAGATACTCTATACCCCACTACCGTCAACGTATAGGGTACCTCCGATCAAACCCTACAATGGTACCTGTGACCCCAGCAACTTCTTATCACAGTATCAATACAACATGCTGAACCAAAACTTGACTAGAGATGCATACATGTGCAAAGTCTTCCCCGAATTACTGGTAGACAATGCACGTAAGTGGTTCGACAACCTGCCGCCCCGCAGCGTCGGGTCGTACGCCGACCTCATACACGCCTTCGACCGACGCTTCTTCCAAAAAGCCGAGGCCAAAATCAGTTCGGCACAACTTCTCACGATGAGGCAAGGACGAGGCGAATCTATCAGCGACTTTCTAGCGAGGTTCTATACCGAAAGCCTCAAGGTTCGAAATGGTACCCTCGGAAAGTACCGAAGTCATGGCCAGCCGGACTCCCGAGCTCGGAATAAAGGCAAACGGAACAAAAACCAAGATGGGGAAAGCTGTTATCCCCACCAAGACAAAAAGACAAAGCATGACGACGAAGACGAAGACGAGGACCAACCCCAATATGACGGGGTCATAGCTGCCATCACAAGGCTACCTCAAGGTACGACGAAGTCGTCATTGAAAGCCGAGGCCCGAAGTCAACCGAAGGAGGAACCTTCACAAAAGAGGTTTAAGAAGGACGAGGTCATCACATTCTCCAGTGACGACCCGGTCCCGCACGCCTTACCACATCAAGACGCCACTATCATAGAAGCCGTGGTAGCCAACAAATTGGTCCACCGAGTCTTCATCGACAGTGGAGCCTCGGTAAGCGTGCTTTTCAAAAGCTGCTTCGACCAGCTCGGCATAGAGGAAGCGCGTCTTAGGCCGGCACCCGTCCCGTTGAAGAACTTCACCCAGCAAGAGACTTCGACGGACGGTACCATCTCGCTCCCCGTAACGGTGGGCAGAAGCCCGTTATCTTCCACGAAGATAATTACCTTCTTCGTCGTCGAGGCCAACTCCCCGTACAACGTCATCTTGGGAAGAGATTGGCTCGTGGCAACCAGGGCTGTCTGCTCGGCCTACCACCTGACGATCAAGATCCCTTCCAAAAATGGGGTAATAACGTTAAGGGGAAACCAGAGACAAGCCAAGGAGTGCATGCAGGTCGCCCTCCGAGGGTTCGGGGTACAGCACCCCCAAGCATAGCAGTTACAGAACCCCGAGGTGGTAGAACCGACGTCGCTACCACCCGTAGAGCGGGTTGAGGACGTCCCACTGTACGAGGACGACCTGTCTAAGGTCGTCAAAGTTGGGTTCGTCGGAGGAGCCGAACTACGAAGCCAGGTGATCCAACTACTTCGGAAGTTCAAGGACATCTTTGCCTGGTCGCCTCTAGACATGACTGGGGTGTCACCCGACATCATTACTCACCACCTCAACATCGATCCCGAGGTGAGACCAGTTCGGCAAAAGCAACGAGCGTTTGCAGCCGAAAGAAATCAAGTGATCCATGACGAAGTGCAACAACTACGACGAGCTGATATCCTATTCGAAGTCAAATATCCGACGTGGTTAGCCAACCCCGTCATGGTAAAAAAACAAGGAGGGGGATGGCGCATGTGTGTCGATTACACCGACCTCAACAAACACTGCCCCAAGGACTGTTACCCTCTCCCCAACATTGACAAGAAGGTCGAAGCCCTCGTCGGCCATCAGGCGTTTAGCTTCTTGGACTTGTATAAAGGATATCACCAAGTCCTCATGAGTACCGAGGACGCCCCGAAGACAGCTTTTATCACGGACTTCGGCATCTTCGCGTACAAAAAAATGCCCTTCGGACTTAAGAACGCCGGAGCAACATATCAAAGAATGGTCGACAAGATATTCGAGCTTCACATCGGCCAGATCGTGGAAGTATATGTCGACGACATCGTCGTCAAAAGCAAGGAGGTCGACACTTGCCTGAACGACCTACAGGTCGTCTTCAACCTACTCCGCGAGACCAACCTGAAGTTAAACCCAGGGAAATGCACTTTCATGGTTCAGTCCGGAAAGTTCCTAGGATGTTGGGTCTCCCGCGAAGGACTAAAAGCCAACCCGGCTAAAGTGAAGGTCGTCCAAGAAATGCAAGTCCCGAAGTCCATACACGACGTCCACAAACTGACGGGCTGCCTTGCTGCGCTAAGCCGTTTTTTATCTAAGGCAGCCGAAAAACAGCTCCCGTTCTTCAAAATCTTGAAGAAGGCTCCTAACTTCGAGTGGAACGACGAGCACAGGATAGCATTCGAGAACCTAAAGAAGTACCTCGCCAACCTACTGACCTTGTCCGTCCCAAAGGAAGGTGAAGTACTCTCCCTATACCTCGCCGCTTCGGACGAATCAATTAGCGCGGTCCTAGTTCGGGAAGAAGGACTTCGGCAGCTGCCTGTCTACTTCATAAGCCGAGCTCTGAAGGGACCAGAGACGAGGTACCAACAATTAGAGAAGGTCGCACTTGCGTTGATAAACGCTGCAAGGAGACTTCGGCCGTACTTCCACGCACATCAAATACAAGTCCTAACCGACCTCCCCCTTCGGCAAGTCCTCACAAAACCCGAAGCGTCAGGTCGGATTGCCAAGTGGGCGGTCGAGCTCGGCGAGCATGCGATCTCTTTCGCACCTCGTCAAGCCATCAAGGGACAAGCCCTTGCAGACTTCCTGGTTGAAGCAGGGTTCATCGAAACTCCGAAACCCACCGAACCAGTTGACGATAATATCCAAACAGAAGAGCCGAAGTCACCCCCCATAGATTGCTGGCAAGTCTATGTAGACGGAGCTTCAGGTCATAAAGGAAGTGGCGCAGGGATATTATTCATTAGCCCGGAGGGAAAAGAAATTACTTACTCCCTCAGATTCAATTTCCCCACGACCAACAACGAAGTGGAATACGAGGCTCTTCTAGCCGGACTTCGTCTCGCGAAAGCACTCCAGATACGAGCTATACAAGTCCATAGTGACTCACAAATCATTGTAAGTCACGTGCTAGGCAAGTACGAGGCCCGAGGTGAAAGGATGAGGAAATACCTCCAGAAAGTCCAAACCCTGCAGAACGGCTTCGCGTATTTCGAGCTGATACGAATCCCGAGAGGTGATAATGACCGAGCCGATGCACTAAGTAAGCTCGCATCGTCACCCACTACTCCCGTGGAAGAAGTACAGGCCCGCAGCATAGACGAAGCCGAAGTAAGTATGGTGACCGATGACGAGCCGAACTGGATGACACCACTTCGGCACCTCTTGGAAAAGGGCGAACTCCCTGCAGATAAACTCCAAGCTCGGAAGCTCCAGAGCAAATCCGCGAACTACACATTAGAGCAGGGAATACTATACAAGAAATCATACCTCCAACCTCTCTTACGATGTGTAGGACCCAACCAAGCAGACTACGTGCTGCGCGAAGTACATGAGGGATCCTGCGGTAGTCACATCGGAGCTCGCGCCTTAACCAAGAAGGTCATGAGATGGGGTTACTACTGGCCGACCATGCTTCAGGACGCCATTGACCTCGTCAAGCGCTGTCCGAAGTGCCAACTCCACGCAGTAGTAACAAAGGTACCACAAACCGAACTGACCAGCATGCAAAGCCCATGGCCGTTTATGCAATGGGGAATTGACATCGTCGGCCCGTTCGAGCAAGCTCCTGGTCAGCTGAAATTTCTTATTGTAGCCATTGACTACTTTACGAAGTGGGTCGAAGCCGAACCTCTAGCAAAGATTACGAGCAAAAAGGCCCTCAATTTCGTCTGGAAAAACATAGTATGTCGCTTCGGCATCCCCCACATTCTCGTCTCAGATAACGGAACACAGTTCACGGATAAGACGTTTAGAGAATGGTGTGATGAATTAAGAATCCAGCAGAAGTTCACTTCGGTAGCCCACCCTCAAGCGAACGGCCAAACCGAGGTAACCAATCGGACCATAGTCAGAGGGTTAAAAACCCGCCTCGATAAGGCTAAAGGCGATTGGGCAGAAAACTTGCCCCAAGTCCTATGGTCCTATCGAACTACTCCTCGGACATCACACGGAGAAACCCCGTACAGCCTCGTCTACGGAACCGAGGCAGTCATCCCAGTGGAGATCGGCTTACCAAGTCCTCGCACGCTCAACTTCGCCATTCAAGAAAACGAAGAAGCACTTCGCACCGATCTGGATTTGCTAGAAGAAAAGCGTGACCAGGCTTACATACAAGAAGCTCGATACAAGCAGCAAGTAGCTCGGCATTATAATACCCGAGTGAAACATCGGCAATATCAAATTGATGACCTCGTGCTCAGAAACAACGAGGTCAGCAAGGCGGAGAAGCTCGGCAAGCTAGAAGCCACTTGGGAAGGACCATACCGAATTCTAGAAGTCCTCGGTAAAGGGTCGTACAAGCTCGCCCACCTATCCGGCGAACCAGTACCCCGAACTTGGCACATTTCCCATTTGAAAAAGTATTCCTTGTAAAGTAGTTCGAATCGCTAGTTCTCATCCCATGTAATTTTATGAAAAGCCAAAATTCCTTACAAATCCAGACCGAGCAGAATGCCAGGAAGAACATCCACAAACAGCCCAAACTTCGTCCTTAGACGAAGTGGCTAGAAGCCTAAACTTCGTTCCTAAACGAAGTGGCACCTCGGAAGCCTAAACTTCGTCCTGAGACGAAGTGGCTATCAAGCAACCTACACTTCGTCCTTAAAACGAAGTGGCAACTTAACACCCAAAACGTTGTCAGACGAAGCAACCATTCGGAACTTCAAAAGCTCGTCAAAAGAATGAGTTTTATTAACGAATGCCTCATTCAGGTCGTTACAAGTGAGCTCGGTCATACAAACAACGAAAAGAATTCTAAGCTACACTACAAAAAAATAAATGGGTGCGCTAAGGCGGAGGTTCCGAGCCAGATCGTCCGCTAAAACTAAGGTACTTCTCTACAAAACTTAGGCCGGAACTTGAGCCTGCATCCTGACCAAGCACCGAGTCCAAAAAGGCCATCCCTTGACCTCGGCCGAAAGGACCTCGGCCCCGTCCTACGGGAGTAGCTCGACCGCGGCCCCGACTAATCAGTGAAGTTCGTCCTCGGCCCCCGGCAGCGCGTCGACCTCCACCACGAGACATGATGGCTTGTGTCTGTTCCCGGGTCAACGCCGCGCTAGGGGGGTGCACGCCTGCCAAGCGACCATCCAAAAAATCTTGCGAAGTTGAATCATGTCGGGCCTTCTCGGACTGCGCCCATTTCTTCAACTTCGGCTTACGTTTTAGCACTGTTTTGTACAGGGAGCACAGCCTCAGTAGCTCGTCCTCCTGCTCACGAACTTCCCAGGAGCCTTCACCGTACCGCTCCAAGTATCTCTTCACTCGGGCCCGGACATCTTTGACCTTCATTTGCACCTCGTATATGGTCATGCCTCCACCCTTGTGAATTATCTCCTCATACTCCTCGTGCTCTTCTCCCATGGCCTTAAAGGACTGAAGATCCTCCTGTGCCCGTTGGAATTTATCCTCGAGCTGCAAGAACCGAGCATGCTCCTCGTCGAGCTTCTCTTGAGCAGTTCGAAGCTTTGCCTCCATCTCCACCTCAACATTGGTAGCTCGGCTCTTCCAGCACGCAGCCTCGACCTCGGCTACTTCGAGAGCTCGGCGAAGCTCGGCTAATTCACTCGCAGCAGGGATATCGCACACGTTGGGATCAGACTACACAAAATTAAAAGGACAAGTAATTTAGCAAAGGAGTCTCTTATATACTTGGCTAAACAAACGCCACCCTATTGGTGACGAGGTACAATGCTATAAAAAAAAAAAAAAAAAAAAATTTTATCTACGAGGCCCCACCGACCTCCTCTCCTCCGCCCTCCGGGCCCCCACCTTCCTCCGCCTCGGCAGCAGCAAGCTCGGCGATGATGGCCTCCAGTCTATCATCGCGATCGACCGGGCACCCCCGCACGGCCTTCTCCGACAGCAAGGCCCGCTGCTGCGCCAACTGCTCCACCACCGGGATAGACGAGGTGCACTCCACGAGCACCTCCGCATACTCCCGCAACATGTCGTCCTTGGTCACCACCTCGTACCCGTATTTGGCCTTATCCAGCTCCGGGTAATCCTTGGCGACTCGGTCGAGTGTTGCCGAAGTAATCGGCGTACTCATGGCGCTCACCAGCTGCGCCGCCATGTCACCGAAGTGCTTCGAGCGGAAAATCCGCTCAGCCACACCTCGGATCACACCGCCCTGCTCGGCTGCGGCCGCACTCCACCTATCCCGATTCTCCACCTGCTCGGCCCTTAGTCGGGCCACCTCCGCTTCGAGCCCGGCCGCGGCTCTCCTCACCTCGTCTGCCGTGATCACCGCCTCGGCCTCACCTCGCCTCGCCGCCTCCGCCGCGGCCGCAGCTTCCGCCTCCCGCTCCGCCGCCCTCGCTGCCGTCGCCTTCGCCGCTTCGAGCTCAGCGAGCAAAGCTTTAATCTGCTCCGCCCCGCTCGTGACAAAGCGCGACAAAGCAGCCACCCCGTCCAACACCACCCCGACCTCCTGCACGACGACGCAACATTAATACAAATTCAAGAAGGCAGCACAAAACTGCATAAAGATCTGCACTTACCTCGAGGTAGGGCAGCCCCTGACGCGCCTCCAGCTCGGAGGCGTGAGCTCCCGAACCACCTCCCTCTATCCGAGGTGGAGACAGATCGATCACCGGTGGGGGCTGTACAGTCGCCCTCTTCGCCGGGGTGGGGGTCGACGTCTCCCCTGCCGCTGACGAGGCCCTCCTCCTCTTCCTCTTCTCCTTCCTCAGCAGCGCGGCGTCCAAGGCCTCGGGATCCACTGCAACCAAAAGGAAAAACGTTAAAATGCAGTTCGGTAATTCAGTTCGACCTCTACATCAAACCCCCACTCACCCCGATCCACGTCGGCGGCAGCGTCGTACGAGCCTAGCCCGTACCTCGACAGCTCGGCCTCGGTATATACCCTCTTGATCGAACCGAGGTTAACCAAGCTCTCCTCGAGCTCACCGACGGGATCCTCCACGGCCTGCGACCCAAATTTGGCCCTCGACCACGGATATAGGGGCACTCCTTCAGCCCGGCAGAAGAAAAACTTCTTCTGCCAGTTCGACACTTTCGATGGGGTCTCCAGCTTAAACTTATTTACAGCCGAGAGGTAAACCCACCCCGTCGGCCCTCGCTTTACGCGAAAAAAGCGAAGCAGCCCGTCAACCGAGCTGACTCCACCTCGGCGACCGACCTCAACGCAAAAACCTACTACCTGTTTTATCGAGGACGGCGCGAACTGACCCAAAGGGACCTTTAACCTATCTAATAAATCTACAAAAATAGAAGGCAAAGGAAAACGAAGACCGAAACGCAAATAGTCCTCGTACACAGTAAAAAAACCCACGGGAGGGGAGCTACCCCTATCCTCCTCCCGAGGTAAAACCATCTCAAGCGAGTCTGGAAACAAAAACGTTCTTGCAAGGTTTTGCATGTGCGATTCGCTCATGCTGGAAGAATAGGACAACGCCGCGTCGGACCCAACCAGCGGGCGGAACTCTATCAAACTATGGGCCGGAGGGACCAACGCCCGACTAAAAACCCTCATAGACACCGTCGCCGGGAAAACCCTAGCCGACGACGGCGACGCCTCTACGTTCTCCCTAGCCACTTCAATATCAGTGGGCGTGCGAGAAGAAGATGAAGCCATGATCAAAAAATAACTTACTTGACAGCAAGTGGTGGAAAGTTTTTTTCTACGTCTCGCCGGAAAATCACAAAGCAGATGTCGAGAGAAAGTGCGAGAGTAGGGTTTTTCGAAAAAGTGAAAAGTGTTCCTTTGGCGTATTAGAGAAGCTTTTAAAAGGACAGCTTTTTCGCTTTTTTCAACCGCCTCTTTTGCAAAATCCCGCCTCTTCATAGGCACCAATCTGCGATCGACACGTGTCCTACGCGTTCCCAGAATACAGCTGTCTCCCACTCACCCGAATCACTACCTCGACTTCGGCCTGACATTCACCTCGGCAACAACAAGCTCGTCTCCTCGTCAACCTCTTCACTCCGCCCCCTCACCGACCTCGTCAACACTTTCACTTCGTCGACGAGCTTCTTTTTGGGGGGGGATGTGATAGGATGTGGCCTCACTACCGGACCCAAACGAAACCCGAGCCCAAGAGCAGCTCAGCCCAACGTAACCCATCAGTTCGCCCCAGAAGCCCATCAGTTCGGCTCAGAAGCCCATCAGCTCGGTCCAGAAGCCCAACAGCTCGGTCAAAACCACTACACCGGATTTGGCGCCCCTCCAACCACAACCGTCATATGATTAGGCTATAAATACTAGCTCCTAAAGCTAGATTAGGGGTCGATAGATTCATCTTTGTAATTAGAGATCTGATTATATTAACACAAAAACTCTCCCCCCCGTGGACGTAGATCTCATTAACGATCGAACCACGTAAATCTCGCGTTCCTAAATCTTATTTCCTCACCGTAAATTCACTCTGAAAAACCACGATCGATCAATCATAATTGTAGTTCTATTTAATTAATTATTCGGTTAACATTGTAATACATATAATTCAATGAATTAGAAAGAATCTATAAATGATCGTTGTTCACACAATTAAATGTGGTCAATTAATAAGTTGATCAAAATCAAATAATACATATAATGTGAAGTATGTCACATCAAGTATTTGTATATCATATGGTATTCTTATCTAGGGTTAAACAAATCAAATCGAATCAGATACTTTCGATTCGTTATGAATATTTAATTTTTCTTTTTAATATATTAAATAATAATATGAAAAATATTAAATTTAATTTGATCTTATTTAAAATTTCACTATAATAAAAATTAAAAATTATATTGAACAATACTTTCGATTTGTTATGAAATAGTTGAATATTTGAATTGAATTGAATATTTAATTTTCTTTTTTTTTTAATATATTAAATAATAATATTAAAAATATTAAATTCAAAATTTGATCTTATTTGAAATTTCACTATAATAAAAATTAAAAATTATATTGAAATTTATTGTTCAATATAAAAAAAAGACTTTACATTTAAATAATTATATGTAAATATGTTTTTATATATATTTATATAAATATTAATAATATAAATGTATTATTTATATATTTAATTTAATATTTTTAAATATCGAATCTATATATTTAAATTCGAATTACTAAATTTCGAATCGAACGCCGTATCGAACCAAAATTATTTGATTTGTTTAATATCATGTTCTCATTTTTATCAAAGTTTGATTATATAAAGGTGTTTTGAAGACACTCGAGGTTTAGTAATTTAATAGACTACGTTCGTGTAAAAATAAAAGGATGGATATATAGTGCATTTGTTCTAGTAATAGAAGCTTAATAATATTTGAAATAATATTCGTGCGTTTTAAATTTAATAAAATACATGTTACTTCCTCCATCACAACTAAGATGAGTCGCATTTATTTTTGGTTTTCACGTGTAAAATGAGTCATTTTCTTTTTAAAATACTTTTATTACACACACAAGTTTAAATAATATATTCCCCAGTCCTACTAAGCTACTAAGCTTGACACAATTTATTTATTTGGACGTCCCACTAAGCTTTATACATTTTTTAAATAGTAAAAGTTATACCTTTAAAATAAAAGGTGTGAACCCTACCAACTTTATCACTCTTACACTAATTTATACACTCTCCTTAATAACCGTGCCCAAAAGTTTTGTGTCATGCTTATTGGGACGGAGTGAGTATATTTTTATCACCACTTTATAACTTTATCTTCTAAATATACACTCCTTAATTATTATGCCTAAAACAAATGCTTCATGTTAACCAGGACTAGGGATGTCAATCGAGTTAATCCACTCGATTTCGGGTCAGCCCATTCAGTTTCAGATTATTTTTGGACCGGGTTAGCAAGACTTTTTTTTTTTTCGGGCAAAAATGTTTCTAACCCTAACCGCTAGCCCGTCAGGCCAAAATATTTTTTGGAAAAAATATTATATACTATAATTGAACTTTTTTTTATTTCAGATTAAAATATTTAAACTCTAATCCACTTTTTTTTATCGGTCTATTCGAATCAATCCGTCGATTTCGGACTTAGGACATCCATAACCAGAACGGAGGGAATACTACTAATAGATAATTAAGCGATAGACACTAAACGACATAGGCCCACCACGTGAAACGACAATGGGAGCCGAAGCAAATTCAAAAATTTGTAGGCCCATTGACCGTCCCACGTCTTCAACCAATAATACGGTTCGCACGTGTGCGTCGCCCTCATACGTGCCACTTCAAAATTCAAATTCCCCACTTCCTACTATTACAGTATTACTAATACTCTAATTTAAACTTTATCAATATAATTAGCCAGCATAACAATCGCTTTTCAATATTTATATTAAATTAAACAATTTAATTTGAAAAAAAAATGAAAAAATAAATAAAATATTAGTCTCGTCTGTGTGTGTCTCTGAGTAACTCTTCAATCTTTTTCTCATTTCAAACCTCTAAATCACCAGAGTTTCTCTCTCTAGAAAGATTCAGCATTGGTACTGGATTGGAGGTATTTTTGGTACTATTTGAACCGAAACGGTTGCTTTTGAGAGATTGGGAGGGAGCGTTGTTGGATTTCCATTTTTTTTATTCTTTATCTCTCTCTCTTTTACCGTGTTTGGTGAGAGAAGATGAATGCGGTAGGGAGGCAGAGATCCGGCTCTGCGGCGGCGGCGGCACACCATCAGCGGCAGTACTCCGACCAATACGTGGAAGCTTCATCGAACGGGCGATGGCTGCAATCAGCTGGTCTTCAGCACTTACAGTCGTCGAACAATGCGGTTCCTCCAGTTCAGGTATACTTGCGTGATTCTACGATATGGGTGGTTGTAAACTTGTGTAGATCGGATTCCACGAGCTGGAACTCATTAATTTGATTTATCTGATTGTTGCTTTTTCTTGCTTTTAATCTGACTCAAATTAGGATTTTGGATACTCCAATGGAGACGGTCAGGGTTCGAGAATGTATAGGAGTTTTCAGGGGCAGAGGACGTATAGTGGAGGCGGCGATTTGTTTGTGGAGCCCTTGACGCCGCCCGGAAATTTACGGCGGAAGAACGGGGATGAGCTGGTTTCTCCGAATGAGAGTAGCCCGGGACTGCTGGATCTGCATTCGTTTGATACTGAACTACTTCCGGATGTAATTTTCTTTATTTGAGAAATGCAGTAGTCATTTATGGTTAATTAGTAGGTTTTAGTGTATGTGGCAGGAAATGAAGTATTAGCCTTATACATCGTCATCTTCGGTGGTTTTGATCGACTTGGGGGTTAATGGCTTTGCAGCATTTAATGGGGCTGTCGCTATATTTATAATTTATGGATTTGCGATGGTGTTTTATGTTATGCAGAGGACGGGTTTAGGTTGTATTAAGTGATAACACGATGCTGTGTTATCTCATGGTTTAATGAAAATTCTAAGTATGCCTGATATATTACAATATCGTGTAAATGTTATTTCTTGTATTTGGTTTTATTCCATCATTGTTTTTATCTCAGATATGAAGTTAGGTTGTTTGAGATTGACTAACTCTTTTTTTGTATTTGTTTCCCTTTCTGCTGTTCTGGGGTGCTTGTTGTGAGTAGATGTCTGTTCCCAGTCTGTATGATGGCCCTCCAATGAATAATTTTTCAAGGGGAAGAAGCTTTGACGATGCCGACCCATATTTTGGGATCAATAAACAAGCTGGCAAAGCTCGTATCTTGCCTGATAGCAATGTTCTAAAAAGCATCGCTGCTGACAATGTGAAGGCCAGCAACGTTGCAAAGATCAAAGTAGTGGTATGCATTCTCTTCTTTCTTCAAGTAGTTGTTCTACTCCAAACTTATCTTAGCCGGTTTTGAAAATGTCATTACTTTCAGTAAATGAGTGTTCTTATAAGCAATCGATCAGGAGTTTTAGATGTTGTACTTTTTTGGGCTCGTGCAGCAATCGAACAAAGTTACTTTATTTCCCAATATTCTCTTGTAGACAACTAGATATTTTATCAATCAAAATTTAAATAATTGTTTTCTAGTGTGGTTGATGATCAATATATATTTCCCAGGTTAGGAAAAGACCACTAAACAAAAAGGAACTGGCAAAGAATGATGAAGACATCATTGAAACCTCTTCAAACTCTCTTGTCGTCCATGAGACAAAACTCAAGGTCTGCTTAAATTTCTACACTCTCAATGTTCAATTGATATATAACTGTTATCCGTGTATAGTAATTGACTTTGGTTCCTGAATTCAGATTAGGTTTGGCTATCTAACAAAACCATTTTGTTGTAAATTTAAGATTTTTTTCAAGTTTGTCTTCCGCAATGTTCAAAATTGAATGAACAATCTATAGTTATTGATCTTTATATTTTCCTCATTAGACCTTAGAAGAAACAGTTTGCAATATAATTTGTCTGGAACCTTACCATCTATAAGATTAAAATTGTGTATGTTGTTATGGTTGGAACAATGTATCAAGTTTTCCTCTCTTAACATTGGAAAACTCTTTCCTTAAATGATTGTTTCTCCAATCAAATTTTAACCAGACAGCTCATTGCTCATTCATCTAGTATACTCCGCATACCCTTTTTCATATATTTGAGTCTTAATGCGCTGCAGGTTGATCTGACAGAATACATGGAGAAACATGAATTTGTATTTGATGCTGTATTAAATGAAGAAGTGTCAAATGATGAGGTATTTATATCTTGTGAAATGAATGTGTTAACCCGAAGTGGATGATGTGACGTACTCTTGGAGTTAGCTTAATTCTGGTTCATATCTCATTTCTCTAGGTATATCATGAAACTGTAGAGCCTATCATACCCATAATTTTCCAACGTACAAAAGCTACTTGCTTTGCCTATGGGCAAACAGGTAATAATTTCTATCCTATAATCTGGTGGAATTGTATGCTTCTGTGCTATAAAATTACAACTTCTTTGACTAGTTTTAGTTTCTCTGTATGTTGTATCAATCTTGAAATTATTTTTGTGGATATGGCTTTCTGGAGGACTTACCTTCATTATAGACTTGTAGATCTAAACTAAACTCATTTTTTTTCAACCATATCCAGAAAGCATTTTTTCCGTAAAATTAGTTTCTAGATCCCTTTTATTTTTCACTTTTTGCATCCTCAAAATTTAGCCGATCTATAATTCATCAGGAAGTGGCAAAACATATACTATGAAACCGCTGCCCCTCAGAGCCGTGAGAGATATCTTGAGGCTCATTCATCACACCTACCGGAACCAAGGCTTTCAATTGTTTTTCAGCTTCTTTGAGATATACGGAGGGAAACTCTTCGATCTGCTTAGCGATAGGAAGTAAGCAGTTCTCTGGGTTCTTTTGTTGGCTCTCACCCTTCAGTGCGACTTAATGAATATTTTAACTTCTGTAATTGCAGAAAACTTTGCATGAGAGAGGATGGGAAACAGCAAGTTTGTATTGTGGGTTTGCAAGAGTACCGAGTAGTGGATGTGGAGTTAGTTAAGGAACTCATTGAGAGAGGAAACGCGACAAGAAGTACTGGAACCACAGGTGCAAATGAGGAATCATCTCGATCACATGCAATTCTTCAGCTTTCTGTTAAAAGGTCTGTGGATGGGAGTGAATCAAAACCTGCACGACTTGTTGGTAAGCTCTCCTTCATAGACCTTGCTGGAAGTGAGCGTGGGGCAGATACGACTGACAATGACAAGCAAACCAGGTACGCTCTTAGAGTCTTAGTAATATGTGTTAAGAAATGGATTTCTTAAATCTTACTGATGCTTAATACAATTATATTATGCATGAGGAGATAAGAAAACATCGTGATTTCAAATCGTAGCTCTTATCCGCGTTCTGATTATGCAGAATGGAAGGGGCTGAGATCAACAAAAGTTTGCTTGCACTGAAGGAATGTATTAGAGCACTTGACAATGACCAAGGGCACATTCCATTTAGAGGCAGTAAATTAACTGAAGTTTTACGAGATTCTTTCGTTGGGAATTCTCGCACTGTTATGATATCATGTATTTCGCCAAACTCAGGATCCTGTGAACACACCTTGAACACCTTAAGATATGCTGATAGGTAAGTCTTGTCTTTTCATTAGTAATTAATCTGTTGAGCAGAACACTTGTACCATTCAAATCTTGAGCGATATGTATGTTCTAGGGTAAAGAGCCTTTCAAGAGGCAATACCAAAAAAGATGTGCTATCCTCAACCTCGAATCTGAAGGAGTCGATTGCACAGCCTTTGTCGTCATTCCTTCCACCTGCTACAACTTTTGAGGATGATACGGGTGATTCATGGCCTGAACAAACTGATAGGGAAGACTATGATGAGGATTTCTATGAGCAAGAGAAGCCAACTTGGAAGAAAAACTCAAGGGCTGAATTACATAGCCTCCCAAATCCTGATGAAAAAATGAAGAGAAACAATATGCAGCCCAAGTTTAAAGAACCTCCTAAACCAGAATTGAAATATTCAAATTCAGATGATGATTTGAATGCTCTATTGAAGGTAAAAGTCTCAGAATTGCCTATCTGGAAGATTAAAAAAGAGATTCCTAAAATAGAATTGATTGATTTTTTGTTGTGCTCGTTTAGGAAGAGGAAGATCTTGTCCATGCTCACAGGAAACAGGTGGAGGAGACAATGGAGATTGTTAGAGAGGTTTGTGAATTTTTTTTAGAAAGTCTAATTTTTCTCCCTCCTAGCCCGCTAATCCATGTTGATCCCTTCCATTATATTTGCTTGTTGCAGGAGATGAATCTTTTGGTCGAGGCAGATCAACCTGGTAACAAACTGGATGATTATATCTCAAGATTGAACTCAATCCTGTCACAGAAAGCTGCTGGCATTCTCCAGTTACAAAATCGCTTGGCCCATTTCCAGAAACGTTTAAAGGAGCACAACGTCCTTGTTTCTTCTAACTACTAGCCCTGAAGGTATGCCATGAATCACGATATTCAACATAGACAGTTGTGATTTCTGCTTGCTTGGGAATTTGGTAATACTGCAGTCACTTCTTATCATGGTTTGCTTATGCATCAGAAATCTGGTGTCAATCCCGTGTGTCTGTGTCTTGTAATGCTTTACAAGCATTTTGAGGATCTTCACGACCCCATTCTGCGCAATTGGGGCTGAGATCCGTCCCGTTTATATCGATTCTACAATATTAATTGTTCTAACGGGCTGCCTGCATTGTAAAGATTTTATATAATTCTCTTACACTTTGATAATGTCTCCCGGACATAAAAGAAAAGGCCAGTTCTTATGCTGAAGGCTTTTCAGCATGTATACTTTTACCATTTTGTTTCTCTATTTGGAATACAAGTATATTATATATATGTTTTCAACTTTGCATGTACCACGAAATTTGTATTTTGATAATCCAGTTATCTCGAGTTCTGCTTTATTTGTATATCAATCTTGTGATGTGTAAAATATGATTTGGAATGTATGACAATTGCATCGAAAGTTTGTCGAAGTACACCCAATTAATTGATGTAAATACGAAATAGCATACGTTAGACAATAAATAATTTAATGACTTAAAAAATGTTGTGATTATAATTTTAAATTTCAGATTTTTAATTTTTTAGTACATGAATGAAAACTATTGAAGATATATTTAAATGATTAATTTTTTATAATCAATTAATATTAAAATTGAATGACCTTGGTTACAAAATAAAATATTTGGATAAACTAAACCAAATCAAAATAAATTTGGTTAATTTGGTCTGTTGATTTTTTGTTTGATTGGATTACCTTTTTCAAACCATTTTTTTTAATTTGGTTTGGTTTGATTTTTTAGACAAAATTGAACCATATATCTGAATGTCCGTCTCTACGTTTATAATTATATATTGAAACCTTTTTATCTGAATTATTTTGGTCCATAAAAAAAATAGAGAAATTCGACAATTAAAAGAAAAAAATGAAATAACAAACTTATTTGGAATATTAAAAGTATGATTTCATGATGCAATATAAATATAATTTATTCATTCACCTTATTTGTAAATAAATTGGCATTTCATTCCATCCTTATTCCTTATACCTACCTTGCATATGAAAGGATTAATATTTTCATTTCATTCTATGCTACATTCCATTCATACATTATTCTATTCCATTCAACAAATCATCTTCTAAGTGCAGGAGAAACTGATGCAACTGTGAATAGGCTGATAATGATAATTTTATAATCATCAAGAATTTGGGATATTGATAGTGTTCAACCTATTGTGAAGAAGGATCATGATTTCAAAATTATGTGCTAAGAGCATTTCTGGTTAGTGCATGAGTTTTGTTCAGGTAGCTTGGAATTTTCCGCTGTATCCGTCTCTTCAACCACTCAATATTTAGGATGCAAAAATGTTTGATTTTATTTTAAATATCCAAATAATATCCGACATGTTCTGCATCATCTTTTTCTCCTATTTTGATTAAGAAATTGATGCATGTACCATATTTTTCTCTCACAAATTTTAACATTTAACTGCAGTAGGTTCGAAATGACCATCAAGATCAACTAAAAAAATTGATAACTTTCGGCAAAAAGCGAAGATAATGTTTTAGGAACTCGTGTTCAAGGCAAAATGACATTGTTATATGCAATTAATTTTACATGGAAAGCCTCTGCAAAGTTTAGAGGCCGACACAAGTTACCATGTTTAAAACGTAAGATCCAAATCAAGCATACTACAAACACACAAAAGAAAATAAGAGCGTTGAGCCAAAATTGGCTTTTGTCTCATTTCTTGCCACTCTTCTTCAAGCCAGTACCTCCAAATGATCCTTTCTGCTGAGCCTTTGCCCTTAGCTCCTTGAGAGCCTGTAATGACAATGACGATCTTAAATTGTAACAAGAATAGGTTGATAGGAAATGAAGAATGGCTGTCTAAGCTAAGAAAAGGCTGTAATTGATAAGAAAAGCTGTATACCTTCTCTTCATCTTTCTTCTTCTGAATGTTAGCCTTGTCCATCTGAAGAAAACCAACAATATCATTTCAGGAAAGGAAGGCAACGGAAACACATTGTTTTAGACAAAGCACATTCACAAAAACAAGAAAGCGGCCATGTTTCAATTTTTCATCCCCTTTTCGTTCCATTGTTTTTTTTGAAGGATTGCAAGTTTCAAAAGAAGTGTTGCTCACATTTCTTGATCTTTACATTGTTTCATTATCTTCAATAAAGGAGTTCAAATTTACATAGGTAAGACCCAGCTTATTTTACATAAATGATTTATTTTTCATAAGAGAAAAAAAAAGGCAAAGAATCTGATTATTCTTCAATCCTGCGCATTTGGATTCACTAAACAATCCAACTTAATTGGATTCACTAAACAATCCAACTTAATTGGATTCACTGTCAAGATTCAATCAGAACTCAAATATAAAAACATCCTACATCTGAATCTGTGAACCAACAACAAATAAATCAAATCTGTATTAACCCAACGCCAACTAAATTTTTTGTCAAAAGACGTTCAGTCCCAGTGTTTATCTCCTTTAACATTCAAACAAGCTTAAACCCTAATTCGATAATTAATTTAAAAAATGGAAAAAATCAAAGGCAGAATCTAATACCTCGTCGTATTCCTTCTTCTCAGCCTTTGGTTGCTTCAGTGGCTTCGCTTTTCCACCTGTTCAAACCCATAAAACAGAGATTAGATAATGAATAAAGAAACAAATTGAGCTATTATCATCGACCATAACAATAAATGCTCGAAAAATAAAGATTAAAATCAACAATCGTAAGGAAAAAATAAAGAAAATTACGAGATGATCGATTACCTTGCTTGCTAGACATGGTCGGATTCTAGGGCTTGGGCACGCTGCGATCGCAAAAATATGGAGCGCGAGATGGGAAAGTGGTAAAGGTGGATTAGTTGTTAATCGTGGTATTTATAGGGAAGGGGTCTGCAAACTCGTAGAGTTGAATTGCGCATTGGCGAACAATGATGGGTGGAATTTGACAGTTTTATCCTTCAAAAGTCCAAAGAAGTCGACGTCCGTGTTTTTTCAGTAATAATCATTTTACTCTGATTAAAAATATAATCGCACTGATTTTAGTTACGACGATTCAAAAAACACTCATCATAGTTGGAACCGATAAAATATAATAAACTGAACTCAATCGAAAACTATTAAAGTCAATTCGGTTGATTTTAAAAATTATAATGTTTGAATTCATCAATTCATTTTAAAATTCCTAGCTTCGCTCCTGTGTACCGAATAGGAGTTCGCCGTGTTACGATAGCACAATATATTTACTAGCAAATTTGAAGAATTATTTTGATACCGTTTTGTATAATTTATTAAGGGTCCATTTGGTAGGTTGGGTAGGATATGGATGGATAGGTTTAAAATAATGTGGTGGGTTAGGATATGAGGGATTAAATATAATATGTTGGTCCATTTGGTAGCCAACATAAGGAATGAGTTAAATCTAAACTATTGTTTGGTAGATATGTTTATTAACTAGTTGAAGGTGTGATATGTCGAAATTAACCTTCACATTTTATATAATTTACCGAATTGCCACTGAATGTCTAAAAACGAAAATACAGCGGGAAAATTGGATCCCTCACCTCCAGAATTCAGCGACGTCGACTCCTGCAGCGATTCACCCATCATAGTGCTTCTCTTTGACTGATACTTAACTCCGGTGAGAACCATTTGTTGCTTACAGTTCGTTTTGTTTGTGTGAGACTTTAAAATTGTGGTTTATAAAATTATATTAACATATAATGGGTGGGTGTCCGGCTGTATTTTCCCCGCTGACCTGAAATTCCCGACATGTGTCTTTCAAATTATTTGTGAATGTCCGTTTATCTCCACACATGTTCTATTATTTAATGGGTGTCCGGCTGTTAGGTTATTATTTGTGTAGGTTTTTATCAATATTCGATTGTCTATTTTTACGGAGTCAAAACTGCACATTTCAATGTTTGTATGAGTGTCCGTATATAATCTTGAATCTGGAATATATTTTTGGAAATGTTGTTTAAAATTTGGATGCGATTAATTTGATTATGCGAAATTTTATTGCATAGCTTTATTATTTTGTATGTGCAGGATCTTGTTCGGATTAGAAGTTGTGTTTTATATTCCATTGTCTACCATGAGTACGATGCAACAAGGTATGTACCGCATCTTTATCCTTCCAACAATATATTTGTTTCCCGTATTGAAAATTAATGAAAGTTTAGTTCAAATTATAGCTAATATAAATATATATGTTGTGAAGGAAGTACTTCCCTTGATGGAAGCTCTAAGAAAAGTGATAAGGGTCGGCGAACTTGGACCGAAAGCGAGGAATCTTGCTTAATAATTTCAGTTAAGGCATTGATCAGCGAAGGTTGGAAAAGTGATAACGGGTTTAGGGCAGGCTACTTGAGTAGATTGGAGGAAGGTATGAAAATGCAATTTCCAAATACGGATTTAAGATCGTCACCTCACATCAACAGTAAACTATCAGGATGGAAGAAAAATTATTACTCTTTGTGCAACATCCTAGGTCGAAGTGGCATAGATTTTAATGTTAACGGAAACTACAAGATTGATTGTGAAGACGAAACTTGGGAGCATATAATGAAGGTATTATATTATAATCAGTTTACATTAGTGTTAGTGATATAACATTCTTCAAATATATAATGAAAGTTTAATATTATATGTTGCAGACTGATCCAAATGCGCGTACAATGCGCTACAAAGCATGACCTTATTATGATGTGTGGAAGGAGATTTTTGGCAAAGATCGTGCGACAAGTGAGAATGCTGGGGATCCTAAATAAATTTGGAATGATGTCCGTAACACTAATGAGATTCACGAAGAATGATGTAATGACATGGAGTACAATGTCAGTCTAGAAGACTTAGATGAGAATGACGTCGCCGATGAGAGTATGTCTGCAACTCATGGAAAGTCACAGGATGAACCGGGTTTGAAGCGGAAGAAGAGAAAAGTTGAAGACAAAATTTCCGGTGTGTGTGACATTTTGGTGGAGATAGGTCGTAAAGCCGATGAGAGACTTGCATGCTTGGTCGATAGTCTTGCATACGAAGCCCGCTTCGATAAAGAATTAGAAGGTAGTTTTGAGGAACTCGCTAACATACCAAATCTTACCATGGAAGCTCGATTTGAGGTTTGTGGCATTCTAGGGGCAAAAGCAGACAAGCTAAAGATTTTTAAGGGAATTCCTCCAGCCGCTATGGCCCAGTTCGTTGCATGGTTGTTGAAGAATAATCAAAAATAGTAATGGTAGTTGTGTATTTTCTTCAAGAAGCTTGTTAAGACGTTTATGCTTTATTTTGATGCTAACTTTTGGAATGTACTTTTGACATTTTAGTCATTTTGTTATGTGCTCTATGTAAGTTTTGGAAAAACTATCTATTTGGATATAGTGCTATTTAATGAATGGATATTATGTTCAAAACTATGTATTTGTGTAATGGTATTTGTCTCTATTCATGTCTTTATTTATATCTTCATCTGTTGTTTGTTTGGATGTATAAACAGTGGAGTTACCAAAAGGTATTGTTGTTTGCTCTATTTGTGGTAAGATGGACGAAATTATATTCAGCAGTCTCTGACACTCAGAGATCAACGCTGATGCGTATTTGCGTATAATAGTTTATTTTACGAAAAAAAAGTCACCGAATGGTGTATTATAGAGAGAGCTGAATTTGATGTTATTTTTTAAATACTTCCTTTTACAAGAAAGAACTTAGCTGATGGTATAACTCAGAGATCGCTGAAATAGATCAATTACTCCTCCTAATCTACTTTTTATACTACAAAGGTACATCTATACTCCCAACACAAATGTATTTGAAACACGAACGGACACCTATTCTCCCAACACAAATGTATTTGAAACACCAACGGACACCAATTCTTCCATAAGAACCCTAGCCTACATTCTCATTTTTGAAAAATACAACTCAGAAGCGTTCAAAAACCCAACACCACGTCCCATTGTGCCTTTTCAAAATCGCATCTTTATATTTCACATTGAAGCTGAGTGTTCGTGAAAATGCCTGTTTCTAAAAAACGCACAAAACATGCCAATGTTGAAGAAGTTGTTGAGGAAAGACACACCATGGAAGAAGGAGGACACAACACCACTCAGAATACAACTAATGTCCCAACGTATTCTCCTGAGGAAGGTAGTATTTACATGCGTCTAATGAAGAAAAAATTCACTCCACCTAGATGCTTGGATTTTGAACTTTTGGAATGTTTAGGTGTAAAAAATAGAGTAATGACATTATTGAGTAACTTGGGGATGGATAAGTATGCTATTATGGAAGTTGATGGAATCATTCCACTAGGTATTGAATTCTTGAGCACATTTGATGTTTCGTCCGACTTTAAATCCTTTTCTTGTCGGTTACTTGGTCAACCTATTCGGGTCACCTCTTCTATGATGAAAACGATATTTGGTTTTCCAAATAGGGGATATCATAGAGCCCCACCTACTTTTGATCCAAATAAAGCTTGGTTTGAGTTAACCGGTTTTCGTAATTGGGGATCGGAGGTATATCAAATGGTTTTTTACGTGATCCAGCTGTAGGTATATTGCATAAGTTTATTGCTTATCAAATTTCCGGTAATGACCAAGCAAATAAGGTTAATACCGTTGAATGTTACATGCTTTATTGTGCTGTGAAAAAGATAAACATTCGTCCGACTTCCTTTATCTACGAAGTTATTCAATCAATCCAACGGAGGTCAGGTTGTAAGGCTGCCCTCACGTATATCACGACTGTTATTGCGATTCACTTCAAAGTTATACCCGAATCAGGAATTGCCCCACGAAATTATTTACCTTTGTCATGTAAGAAAATTGATTTACATGAACTAAGGGGGGCACCGTTTGCTTCGTCACGTAGTGAGTTGGTACCACAAGAAAGTCGTCATTGTGTTAAGAATTACTTAAATGCTCAAGTTGCTGCAAAAGTTGGCGGGGCAGGTTCATCCCGTGCAACCTCACCTCAGTCTGAAGATGCGAGTGATGAAGCAGAAGAAGAAAGTGAAACTGATGGTGAATTGGGACATGGTTCAAGGATCGGGATAGCCCAGTTACTTTGCGAGTTACGCAATTTTAGAGACGATTGGACCACACAATTCGATCAATTCAAAACTCATGTAAACGGTCGTCTTGATGCACATGACACAATCCTTAAGGATTTGCAGAAACAGTGGCTTGATTGGAATGACAACCATCGCGTCTCAACTTTCGAGCATCAAACTCAGCCGTGTGAAGGAGGAACCCCATCAACTCAGCATGATCAGCCCTGATAGGGGTTGAACTAACTATTGTCTACCTTCCTTATTTTCATGGTTTTCTAGTATGGTATTTGGACATTTTTTTTAATGAAGTTGATGTATGAACTCTCTGAATTTAAACGGATTTTCCGTTATGAAGTTTGGACATTTTTTTTTGGTATTGTTATCGCATTGGTTATTTTCATGATTATTAATTTCATATTCACTATTATGTTCCTTATTTATATCTAGAAATATTATTTGAAGTTTCTAGATTTTTTTGAATTGGTGTTCTGAAGATAGAAATTTTTTTGTAAATGGGTATCCAATTTAAAGTTTTTCAATGTTTTGAACTCAGCGGTCTCTAAGTGTAGCCTTACACTGAGTTAAAGTTCGTAAAAGTAAATAATGTTAAAACTAAGCCGTCTCTGATCCTCAGAGACGGCTGACTATTAATACGTTAAACAACCTTATTTTGCTTGATTTTTCATTCCATCCAAACCCAGGTTCAATCACAAATTAATTCATCATAGGATACATTGAATCCACATTATAAATTATATACCAAAACACAAATTTCATTCAAATTATAACAAGTGAGAAAATACATAATGTTTAAAAATGTTAACATCAATCCAAAAGTGTTTAACCAAACACTAATCCCAGATAGTAGATGATTGTTCTCATCAAAGCCCAAAAATTCCAAGAAGAGTTCAATTATAAATCTTCCATGAGATCACTACACCCAATAGGACACCTAATATGAATATAACTAATGCCATGAAGCCTAAAGCAATTTCCACCTCCAAGTCATTCCTGAGTCGAGTGTTGCGCGAAGTGTGATCAACATCATTAACTACATTTGTGGTGCTAGACTCACCCACCGACATAGTATTAGCAACGGGGAACTTCCAAGCTTGATTTAAAACAACGGAAGGTGTTGGACCTATGCGATTTTTAAGATGAAATTCATCGCACCACATGAAGGACATTTGATGCTTATTCTTAGCCGGACATTTATAATACATGCGCCTGGGATGATCGGCTTTGTGCCCAGCCGTAAATATATTCATCTTTCCAGCTCCACATAGACATTCCGGGAAATATTTTGCATCCTCTTTGTTCATTTCCATGTACCTGTACATGTGTTGTTAAGTAACATCTTCAAAGTCGAACGTAATACTATAAAATCAAACAACCAAGAAAACACAAATAAAACAGACAACAAATTGCAATCGTCACAAATTAAATATCACAATGTCATTCAAGTCAAGTCTGATAACAATAACGTCTTTAACAATCTCACAAATTACAATACATATGAAATAAAGTAATTGTTATTGGACATTATAAGCATCCCACATTTCTTGAGCCAATATATCTCTTGCACTTGTCCAAGCCTGAGTTGCTTCCACCATGTCGACAAAATCATGGACGTGTTCATCATTATTATCATTGAAGTCCGACTCATTCAACTCTAGCTCGATTGGATCCACTCGCATTTGACTCCTTATGAAGTTATGTAGCAAGAAACAAGCCATTACCAACCTCATTTGCACTTTAATAGGGTAGAAAGTGGTTGCTCTTAATATGGCCCATCGCTTTTTCATCACTCCAAAGGCCCGCTCGATCACGTTTCTTGCTCTACTGTGTCTAAGGTTGAATAATTCTTGAGGTTTTTTTGGTCTTGAATTTTCTCCACCCCACTCCTTCAGATGGTATCTAACGCCTTTATAAGGCGTTAGAAAACCTTCGGAGTTTGCATAACCGTTATCGCACAGATAGTAGGATCCTATTATGAAAAGGATTGTGCATAAGAAACTATTAAATTTATATTTAAGATTTAAAGATTGAAAATCAAAATCATATTTACCCCTAGGCACTTTCAACCCTGTCTCCCTATTAATTGCATCCCGGAGTACCCTACCGTCAGCGGCTGATACTTCCCAACCCGCCAAAACATAGACAAATCGCATATCTCTATCACATATGGCAAGAGTATTTGTTGAGATTTCACCCTTTCGGGTCCTATACCTAGGCTTGTCTCGAGGAGGGCCAGTCACATTAATGTACGTGCCATCCAGAGCTCCTAAACAATCCTAAATAATTCAAAAAATAATCCTTGTCAACCAATAACTTACATTTTTTTCATAATAACTTGTTAATTTTCAAATTCTATAGAGTAATATCCAAATAATTACCTTAAACCATTTCCATCTTGAATCATTGGAGTCTTCTTCCACAGGTACCGGTTTAACAAGGAATACATCATGGAGCTTTAGAATGACTTTTAAGACTAGGTGTGTGAAGCGATATGTAGTTTGGCCAGAACGGGAGAAATCAAATGCTACAGTCCCATTTTTCCTATGGTGTGCCAAAATCCCTACAAACATGGCTATTTGTTCTTCTATGCTCACATACCTACCATCCGTTAACCCTCCATGTTCTTTTAATATTAGACATAGTCTACCAAAGGTATTTCTATCCATTTTCAAGTTAATGATACAATTTGCATTGGTAGCTTTTACAAGTCTGTTCAAGTGTTTAATTTGGCACGACATCATTTCAATCATGCTATATGTATCATCAGTTAATCGTTTTCGTTTTTGCTGTCTACTAGATAGGTGAATTAATAGGTCTATGCAAATACAAAATTGTATTAAGCATAAGTTAATTATTTCCACAATCATAATTGTTATATAAACTCGTCTCTTACTATTTCGCATGACTGCCTTAATTAAGTGACTCAAAATGGTAGGTTGGGGTAAACAATAAAGCTCCGATTTTCTGCATACACATACAAATAAAACGAAAATATAAACATATTAATAAATTTGAAACAAAACAAAATTTGAAAGGTTTGGAACACAATAATAACAATCACACATTACTAGGATAAGTCACAAAAGAGTATGTGTATCACCATATCATGTAGTGATGAAGAAGTGGTAATTTTGTACATAACTTATCAAAAACAGTATATAGTACCAACATGGATGCCTATCCAGCCTTCAAAAACAGTGCGAAAACCTCATTTATAGCTCAATGAACATTTTCAGATTTTTCCCCATGAACACAGACATCTGAATGCTCCTAAACTCTTTCGATTAAACTAAGCATCAGTACACACGAATAATTTATCACTATTAGAATTGATCTTTACCCAAAAAAATACCTACTATAATCCAACTAAATTATCTTGCATAACAAATTACAATGTTCAAAAAAATAAGCATCTTTCTGCAGAATCTGGTTAGAGGAAGAAACTACATTTACCTTTTTCAAATTTCATTTCCGAGCGGGCAGCTCGTGATAGATTCTTCGAAAATCGCCAACCTTCTTGATAGATGCTTCGAAAATCAATTCAAATCATTGGGGAATCAAAAATCAGTAAAAATCTAAACCATTAGACAACAAATAACAAATTTGGAACTGAGAATCAAAGAAAAAAAGATTAAATTTCACGGGGTGCGATGATTTCAACGATTTCGTCAAGATTTGGGGTCGCGAAGTTTCAGCGACCTCTGTAACGCAACACTCAAAGATGAAGCTACCAAATACAGGGGAGAGAGAGACGATATAAGATGTAAAAGTTGAATTAAGGGTATTTTTGTCAACCCAAAAATACCCGCCTTTCACTGTTCAATTGGGTTTAAAATAAAATCACACTTTTGGTGGGTTTATAAACACCCTTCAACCAAACTATTTTTTCGGGCCTTGCTTACAAATACGGGCCGTTTGGTTTAGCTAAAATGCTACCAAATACAAGTTGAGCCCAGTTAAACTTAGTATATCTTGGCACAACTGGGCTACCAAATGGATCCAAAAGATCATACCCAAAACTCATGAAGCATGAATTTTGATACCATTTTTGATACTTCAATCCACGAATTGTGAGCTCGTTATATTATGACAATATAATAAATTTTCTAATAAACTTGGTGCTCATGCTCGTTTTAATAAATATGGTTTTACTATGTTGCACAAAAGTTATTAAAATTCAAAATCATACTATATTGACGACATTCATTAAGTACTTATTCACTTATTCGATATTAATTTATGTTTATTATATAGTTGTATTGGATTTATTTAGGGAAGGAGTAATATTTAGCAGCCAAAAGGTCCAATACACCGCAATATATAATAATGACGGCGGCGAAAACCTCCGGCACGGCGGCGCTCGGCCAGCCACTCCTTCCACAGCCACCCCAATACGTACTCATCGCACCTCCCTACCCCCTACCCTACCGACGCCGCCGCAGCCGCGATTCGTGTAGCTCATGCCGCTTCATCTGCATCGCTTCCACACTCTTTATCCTCGCCGCCGCCGTCTACCTCCTCTGGCCATCGGATCCAGAGCTTACCGTCGTCCGTCTGAACCTCGATCGCCTCAAATTCCGCACTTTGCCCGCGCTCTCCCTCGACATAACCCTAGATCTAACGGTCAAAGTACGGAACAAGGATTTCTACTCGCTCGATTACGATTCTATGCGCGTTGCGTTCGGCTACAGAGGGGAGAGGCTAGGCTCCATGAAATCAGCTGGGGGACATATTATGGCGCGCGGTTCGTCGTACGTCAACGCCACGCTCCGGCTTGATGCCGTGGAGGTGTTGAGTAATGCGATATTTTTGCTCGAGGATTTGGCTCGAGGTTCGATTACGTTTGATACGGATACGGAGATCACTGGGGAGCTCGGGCTTTTCTTCATCAATCTGCCTCTCAAGGTAATTCTTGGTTATTTGATTCTTAATGTTCAATATAAACTATGTGATGAAATCTAAGCTCCGCTCGTTTTAGGGGGTTCGAATTCTTATAGTTTTCAAGAGTCACTGCAATAATTATTTGATAGTTCATGAGTATTTTGATTTTGTTTAGCCTGCGGTGAAATTACAGAATATAAATTATTTGTAGTGATTATGTGCTGAAATTTCAAACTGCACTCCGGCAGGAGCAATAGAGAGAGATTTTCTTGATTCTCGTGCTTATAATGATCTTAGTTCCGGCTGGCGAACTTTTTAAAATATGTTGATGTGAGAATCTTTTTTATCAGCGAAGTCACTAATGAGTAATGAGTACATTTATTTCATGTTAATCAGAACTAGTTCAGACAAGTGAATAATTGAATATTTTAACTCGGTTCTACCAGTTAAAAAGGAAAGAACACTCCCTCCCTAGTTTTTGGAAGCTAAAACTATATTGTGGGATTTTCTTTTACTTCATCTTCTTTGTTGCTCCTGGCTTGTAAATTTGCTGCTTTATTTGTTGTTTGCCGGTGACTGTATGAAAAGCTCAGGTTTTATGGTAACCTACTGTGATGCCAGATAGCAGTGGAGAAGCGTGTTTTAGATGTACAAAGTACATTTATATTAATGAATTTGAGTTCTCAATTCAAGCTTTGTCTCTATTGGTCTACACAGCATAAAAAATAGCCAATACTGTTGGAACTAGAATCAATAACTGAAGTTGAATCCCTATACCATACTTGTTCGTGTTTGACTTTCAAATTTTATCTGGGGCCATACTGTTTTAGGTGAACAATGTGATTCTTTGTTGAGTTGTTCTGAGCTATGAATGAACTGGAAGTATGGTTTTAACATCATGTGTAAATTTCACATCTGCAATTGATCGCCTAGATACAGGGTGGTGAAGAATATAATTCTTGTCAAAATGATAATTTTGCTAGGAAATTTTGATGGATTACGTTTCTATTGCAAAGCTCAATTTATATTGTACTTGGTGTTCCTCGGGAATGGCCCCCAACTGAATTTGTCTATTGCTTAACAGCATTTGTTTTTTCAGTGAACAGTTACTCCTTAATGAGCTTGGGATAGCAAATATGTTTCTGATCTTTCTTAAGGAATGTTGATGTTCAGGCTGTTGTAATATGATCTTCTTCTTCTTTTAATCTCTACAGACAAAAGTATCATGTGAGATCATCGTAAATACACGCAATCAGACAATTACACACCAAAATTGCTATCCGGTGGTAGGGTTCTTTCTTTCTCGCGTCACGTGCATATTTGTTGATCATCATTAATGTTGCATTGTAATTCTTGATCCTCATCGCATCCTTCCCATCCCCATCTCATGATTAAATATGAACCAAATCATGCAATTCATGAATTTATTCAACTCTTTGCAAGCATTCTTAATTTCTTATAACTATTTTGAATGCTATGAATAATTTTCTAATCTTTACAGTGATAACGAGAGCAAGGTGTGAACTAAGAGATGAAGGCAAATTCTCCAGCATCTAAGATCACCAAATAGAAGGAAACCCTGTAAATATATTCCAACTATGCTATCTTTATACAAGTACATGACCTGTCATGATGCATGGATTACTGTTTATATTAATGTTAAATGTTCCATACACAACCTAATTGATTGATCTGTAAGAGCTACTATTGTCGCATGATCTAATACAATATCGTTTCCCATTCTTGGGAAGGAACTCATTATCATCACAATTCTTGTCTCTGGCACTGGTTCCTTTGTTTACTTTGATTTATTTGCTGTAGAAAATGAAGAATTAAATACAGCTGTACTGACCTTAAGTCCTCCTGTAGAGAAATTTACATACGTACATTGATTATACTAACTAGGCCTAGATCCCCACCGGTACTCTGCATGGTGTTGCCTACACCTGAACGAACCCGGATGGCTTGTGGGCGAGCAGAGGCACACCCTTACAACACCACCGCTTCCGCCATCTGCTGCTGCATGTCGGCCGCCCATGTTAACCACCGGTGCTGGCTCCCTTGCAGCCTCCACCATGGCGGCTGCCACCAATGCAACCAGGCGTCTCCTTGGGGCTGCAGACTTAGGATCACCCACGTAATAGGGGTAACACATCTTCTTTACCTAACACTTTGCCGTGAGCTGGTGTGTGAAAAAAGAAAGAGTGGTGTGTGTTAATCTGAAGAATAAGGAATCATGTGATTATATAGGACTGGAAGCAATGGAAAGTAGGGTGGAGAAGAAAAGAGCTACAGGAATAATGAAAAGGTTATTGGGATATAGTTTCTTTGTATGAAAAGACTGGATTGATTCCACAGAAAGGGATAGCTTTTATATAAAATTTGGTGTTTTCTTTTCCATTCAAAGCTTATCCTTGTACAAAATAAAAGAAAAATAAAACGTTCTGATGAATTAATTGCTAATTTTGAGGTGGAGATGTGGTTCGGTATTTGATGTTTGTGGTGATAAGCCAATTGACGGCTCCAGACACCTGTCAGTTTGGGAAGAGAAGTTGTGTTCGTAGGAATTTTTGGTTGTATTTGAATCCAGGGTTTGGATCGAATTCTTTTGTGAATATAGTTACTCCATAATAATATGAATTATGTTGGAAACAATTTAGCCTTTGTGCAAAATTGATTTTTGTATTTAACCTTTGTGCAGAATTGATTTTTCTATTTAACCTTTGTGCAGAATTGATTTTTCTAATTAACCTTTGTGCATAATTGATTTTTTGAATATTTAGCTAACGTTCCAGTAAATTATAGTGTTCTTTCTCAAAATCACGCTTACTATCATTATATGTTCTTTTATACTTCCTTCAATCTTTGGTATTCATGAAGGGTCTCGTATAAAATATACTGTCAACCTTCATATTTGTGTAGAATATGACGCTCTATTTCTTACTCAATAATATATATTGTTAACGAGTTTACGGGTTTTTCTAACCAAAATATCATTTCAAAGATTTCAGCAAAAAAGTAAATGAAAACGGTGATTCTTAGCCATGCGTATTTTTCCGTGCACGCATTAGTATCATGGTAGTAGAGTTAATCTATGCGACAGAAATGTACGACATAGATTTGGAATCGAATCGTGTAGAGACGGAGTCAAAAATTCTATTAAGGAAGGGCGAACTTTCAAAACATCAAAATTATAAAATTTGATATATTTCTTATACCAAGTTCATAGAAATTTTCTATGATTCTTATCCACATATTCTAATAATTTATCTGAAATCTCTTGATAAGGATCCAAAATTAAATAAGCATGTCTGATATCATCTCTCTTATCAACCGGATAAAATCATATAAATATACACAGTCCAGAATCTCGTTTAATATGAAAAATATTATAATTGAGATCAAGTTTTAGTAGCTCTTTTTGAGAAGGAGGCTCAACAATATTTGTTGGTTGATTGATAATTTCAGAAGTAACATTATTATCCACATGTACCGCATAAACTCTTGAAGATTCTGAAGTTGGTGAACTTGAGTTTTTCTCAACTCTCCGCGGGCGTTTTTTGTTATCTTTCAAAAAATGAGGTGTTTTATACTTTATGAACTTGAGTTTTTCTCAACTCTCCGCGGGCGTTTCTTGATTTATGAACTTATATATATATAAAAAAAAAATATTATTTTCAAATAAAAAACTTTCTTTAAAAAAAAAACAAAAAAAAACTATGAAGCATAAAAAAGAAGAAGCAATCATACGATGCAATCAAGAAACAAAGAGTTGAGATCGTATATGATCAATTTAATTGGCTATTAATTAATTTCAAACCCCTAAATATTACATAATATATAGCATATTGAAATAATTAAATTACAGAGAAAATATAGAACATATAATATATATTTGAATATGAATTAAAATATAAAAAACAAATTATATCTCATAGAATAATCACATTCGAGTTTTCTTAACCGATATTGGAATATATGAGATTAGCCTCAAATTATACTAAATAACATATAGAAAATCAAAGAAATATATGAAAAATGTTCTAGGGTTGCAGCTTGCGAAAAAAAAATTAACTATCAATTGCAAGTTATGATGTGCCACTGAAATCTATTTGTTAACCTAACAAACATAACATATTCATATATAATAATATCTAAATTAATGGGCCAAATTAATGACCTTAATTATAATTTAATACAAAGTTTTGATAAAGTTAAAACATAAACTAACAAACTATTTATATATATATATATATACAAAAAATTGTAATTTTGAGGGGGGCGGTGGCCATTGCCAGCCACCCCCTATCTCTGTTTCTGAAATCGTGTATGAACTGTTTAAAAGATTAATACCAATATATTTTAAAAAATTAAAATCTTAATTTTTAGTTACGTATTAATGCATACATCTTTATTCATCTGTTAATTTTAAAATTATAATAATTACAAAATATTATTCGTTCTACGAAACTATAAAATATGATTGATTTTCAATTTCAAAATTCGAAACTTATTTTCTTTCATTATTAATGTATTTATAAGTTAATATATTCAAAGTGACCCTTTATAATATAAGAGTAAGGGGGTGTTTGACTAAACTTATAAGTTTCTTAAAATAATTTATAAGTTGTTTAAGAGCTTATAAGCTTCTTAAAAGTGTTTGACAAATCCATAAAATTTACCATTGTGCAAACAAGTTCTTCCCCTAGTCTCCAAACTCCTTAAGAAAATAATAAATAAATTTATTAAATGAAAACTTCTAGTCTTCTACAGTTCCGACTTTCGAGATGGGCTTCAGCTATAAATGGAATTATAGTCTAATTCATCATTAACTCTCCATCCCACTAAATTTGATATCTTTTTTCCGGCACAATTATTAAAAAGACTGTATAAAATAATGTAAGAGTGATAAAGGTGGTAGAGTCCACAACTTTTTGAAGATATAACTTTTTATTATTTTTGGAATGTATCAAGCTTAGTGAAACGTCCCAATAAAGTAAGTGTGTCAAGTTTAGTGAGATGGAGGGAGTACTATATAATATATTATCATTTTCATAAATTAAAATAGAATTGTAAAATATTATCCTATTTATTTCACTTGTTTTTAGGAAAAATGTACTCCCTCCGTTCCAATAAGCATGACACAAAACTTTTGGGCACGTTATTAAGAATAATGTATAAAATAGTCTAAGAGTGATAAAGGTGATAGGGTCCACACCTTTTTAAAAGGATAATTTTTACTATTTTAAGAACGTGTGAGACGTCGAAATAAGAGAATTATGTCAAGTTTAGTAGGAAATGAGGTAGTATATTATATTGTCCGAAATCAAAGATTTTCGGGTCAAACCTATAATCGCGTCATCTCTAAATTTATGTACTTACCAATAAATTAGACCTTACTCTTTTCAATTATTCTATTAATAGAGAATTATTAAATATAAAATTTTATTTTATATCGAGTTATAAATTTTATTTTATATCGAGTTATAAATTTTGAAATATGAAAGCTACAAAGAAACAATTAAATTTAATAATTGGACTCATTTAAGCTATTATGAAATTAAATTAGTAATTACTTCTGAGATTCGATTAGTTTAATAATTAAATTATCCTAATCAGAAAAATAAGAATGGATTGAACATAAGTTTTATGTAAGAAAAAAATACTATTCATGTATTCATTATACCAAATTTGTAAAGAATAATAACTAATATATGTATTCGGTTGAATTCTTTAAACCAGGCTCGGCTATTAGATTATCCACGTTTGTGACTTTGGTGGAAAGTCATGTAAATAAGACAAAATAGTAACATAAATAAAATAAATAGTAAAGTCATGAAATGTCATGATCTAGATTGGCTAACCACCCTTAAACCATGACTTTTTGTTTATTTTATTGTGTCATGTAGTAAGAAAATAATAATTTAATTAAAACTTGGATCAAGAGAAAGTCACCATTGAGAGTGTCATAGGGACTTATCAAGTTCTCTAGACCGAGGGCATCCAAAATATAAGAGGTCCAAATATTTTTAATTATTTTATTTTATATTTTAAAAAAATTTCATCTCTCACTTCTTTGTTCAAGTCTTTTTTACCTCTATTCATTTCTTCTTCTTTTTTTCATTCGTTTTTTCTCCAAAAAAATTAAATATCAATACAACACTCAAGACAACGTAATATTATTTTTTTAATTAATACTTTAATAAAATTTAAAGACCTAATTTTAAAATTAGCATGAGACCTCGATAATGATTGAGACTAGCCTGGTTTAAAATATATCTTATATTTTTTGTTAACAAACTTCGTGAAACAATGATGTCAAATTATATACTATCTATTATGTTATTTTCTTGTGTTAACATAGACCTTTTGAAATTATGTTTAACATTAGGTTTCGGTTAAACACCTTTATTTGATGAATATCCGTCTTTAATTCTTCAAGTATTGGAGATATCTTTCATGTTAATTTCAATGTTTCTACAACATAACCCCCTTCTTAATCACTCTTGCTAATGTGTTATCATATGAGCTGAAGAGTATATTGTACGAAAACAGTAAGCCACATGAATTAACTATAGCTGATCAAGCAACAAATCAGTAGCAGATCAAGTAGTAGATTGAGAATTCGTTCTGATTATTCACCAAAAAGGTGATATGATGATGCAAACTTGTATTAGTGGTTGGTTAAATCGAGACAACAGCTTGAGCATGTCGATACATAGATAATTCGATATATATGAGCATGTTGGCTAAAGACTAATGGACAGGTTGATGGAATGTCTTTAGAACAAGTCAACTGAACAATTGGAGTAGTTGATTTTTATGCGACAAAGCATATTGATACTTCAATGTGATACATCAATATGCAAGAACAAGAAAGCCTATCCATAAGAGGCTCTTTTTTTTTAATCGAATGAGCCAGAAAAATAAGAAGTTTGGGATTTTGAGGTGAAATGTATTTTCGAGCTAAAAAATTAAATTTTTCATTGAATGAGCCAATTAAATATCACGAATCTTGTATGGATCAACCATCAAAATAGGCTCATTTAAAACTTTATGCAACCATCTAGGGGTGCCGAATACAAAATCTCACTTCTATAACATAAGTTGGCCTGCTTATGCACTACTAGAAAAACGCACATACATAACGCTTTTTAACCGTTATGTA
>JAPKLX010000011.1:1553507-1693629 GCA_026898415.1 Leonotis leonurus
ACCGTTATCTATTCTATGTTATCTATGCCCATTTTTCTAGTAGTGATGGTCGGAGAATGCCGCCAACTCTTCGATTTACCGACAATTAATGACATTAAGAAAAAACCTTTTGTAAATGCAAAATATCACGCTCTTATAACAATTAATTTGTTGGGAGTAGAATGAGTATTTTATACTTTAAAGATAATAAATTCGAGTCTTGTTCACATTTTTAGATTGCATTTATTATATAAGAAAAGGGTAAGGGAAATTGGGAAACATCACATAAATATATTATCATTGTATGGAACAAAAAAAGAAAGGGATAGACTTTTAATATATACATATATATGTGCTAAGAAGATAAAGACCAAATTAAGTGCAAAGTGAAAAAAAGCAAGAGACAAGAATGTCCCAAACTTTTTTCGTCATCATTCACTTATTATTTTTTAAAATTAAATTAAATTAATATTAAATTATATAGCCGCATTACGGAATAGTTAAACTCAAAATTTAAAATTTTGACCAATAACTTCACTATCATTAGATCAATACACGCACTCTCTGGTAGCCAATAACAGTCCACCTGATATTTAATTTACGGCCAACTTTACCTATTTTCATGCTTCTTTCTTGGAGAATATAAGTAATATGTATAAAGAGGACATGAGCATGCCACTTTTGAAAATTTATTTCTCATAATGGAGCCTCATAGTCATAGGGTTTAATCTAATCCTAATAAGTCGCATCTAATTACAAAAGTATCATTAATTAATTGAGTAGGATTAGTGATTAGTCGCATCTAGTTAAAAGTATCATTAATTGACTAGGAATATTAGTATAATTCAAGGAATGACGTGTTGATCTCGAAAGTCTAAATAAACAATCCGGATCTTCTATTGCATTTTCGTGTTACATTTCTTATGACATCAATAAGATGGTGACACATGACATAATTAACACGGTTAAACAATAGATGATGTCATGGTAAATAAATCAAATATAATTAAGATATTTGATCTGAGATTGGATCATTCAATAGATGCTCTTATTCCTACACGATTATTTAGATTCAAATAAACAAGTGAAGTATAAAAAACTCATTTCAATAATTGTACTAATTAAAATAATGTCCAATCAGAATTTGATGCTCGTGCGTGAACATGCATATTCCAAGTCAAGTCTTTGCGAGCATTTATATGTATCTTTTATATTAGATTAATTATTAATAAATCATATGATAAAAAAATAGTTAATTAGTATTCCATTAATTAGATCTCAACCCCACATGCTATTTCCCTGTGGACATATATATTATTTTCAAACACAACTAACAAGTCTCACTTTTTATCTTAATTAATGTTTAACACTCCGGCACGACTATTCACTATACCAAGATCTAATATATATGAAGAAACTGCACACATCACTCTCCTCCTATATTAGTATATATACAAGCCTGCCTCAGCCCATATTTCATGAAATTAATACACACACATTTGAGGAAATTTGTGAGATTCTGCAGCAATGGATGATGACGAAATATGGGTGCAGCATGGTGAGTTGTGCTGGCCAAGAAGCTTCTCCACTCGAAACTACGATCGTTTCGACGCGGTGGCAGAAGCAAGATCAAGAGCTACTATTTGGAGATTGTTGTGGAGGAGAATGAAAAGAGAGAAGAAGAGAATGTTTCCATGTTCAAATCCTTCACGTGCAGTGAAGTTGAATTATGATCCATCTTCTTATTCACAAAACTTTGATGATCAAGGCTCGATGATCTGGGCTGAAGCAGATGATGTTTCTCCTACTTTTTCTGCTCGATTTGCTGTCTCTTCCAGATTCACTTTGATTGTATGAACGAGCTAGAGAGCAACAAAAAGACTTCCTAGCTATTGTCTTTATAAGTTTATTAGGAATTGTATATTTTACTTAATTATTTAGTTTCGATCTACGACATTAATGGGTTTTTGTATTATTATAATAAAGTTATTACCCATAAATATTTATTATTTTGTGATTTGTTTTAATTTTCCCTTTTGGATGATGTTTTTTGCGATGCTTACTTTTTTTCACTTTTAAAAAAAATATATTTTGTTGAGGCAGTAGTGGTAAGAGACATATCATCGCATTATCTTTTCGTTCTTTGTCTTGGGGTTAAAATTTGCCTACGAAAAAAGCAGCGATGCTACATGCTTTACTCTTTAGTAAAATGTTAAAATTCACTCATCAAATATTAAAATTAGACAATTAATTAAAAACTTTTTATAATCAACATGAATTTTAATAATATATTTTGACTCTGATGAGTATGTCTAGCTACTTAAAAATTGAGTTTCACTTTATATATTAATTTAAACACTGATTACATGTATTAAATGGTGTTGTGAATTTTGTAAGAGTATATTGCAATAGTTGATGTGATCATTTCTTTATTTTTAGAAGAAAAAAAAGAAATTGGGTTGCATTAAATATAAATTGAATAGTCGGCTTATAAAGAATTTGAACTCAAAATCTATGCTTTGAGCATTAAGTTTGATACCACTATATCTACATACACACGCTATTATTATTATTTTGAATTTTATAATTATTGTTGTAGGTTAACCCATTAATTAATTAATTAGCTTGTTATGAGTCGGCAATTACTAATCAGAGTAACCGAAACTCTTGACTTTGGCGGATTAATAATAATGGCACTTTAATTAAATATTTAAAAGTTTTTTTTTGATGAAAGTGAAATTAATGAAGTGAGATAAAAGGAGAGTAAGAACATCCCAATAAGGATCTCTTTAAGTGAGACTTTCAGGAGTAAATTTATAAATAAATGGAACTTTTTGTAGAAATCCACAGTTATTAGAAAGATTGTGTTGGTTTCCGGCAATGGGAGACTTTCTACCATTTTGTATTTTTATAATTTATGTAATTTTTTTGGGATAATTGTTATGAATTAAATTTATTAATTTAAATTAATAAATATGTAATTAAAATTTAATTTTTATTTTAATATTTTTTATTTAATTAGATTAAATTGAATAAAAATATTTAATTTAAATACAATAATAAAAACACGAAAATTAAAATTAAAATATATTAATTAAAAAGCAACATTGAAATTGAAATGACAATAATTAAAAACCTAACTTAAAAATTGAAATTAATTGAAAAACCTTCGAAATGAAAATTAAATTAAAGTTAAACTATTTATGCTTCTTACTTTTGATTTTAGCCACCATCATCATGCGTGTCTCGAGTTGATCGGAAGTCATTTTTGATGTATTTTTCATCACCTTATACTCCATAATCATTATTTGAGTGGATCAATGTCTCCACATTCTATTCCAAAAGAGTATTTTGTCTATCTTTTTGTAAATTTATTAATATGTGTTCAAGATAAAATAATGTAAATTACTCTCTTCGTCTACGAAACTTCTTTCTATTTTACCATTTTCGTCTGTTCACAAAAATTATTCTTACTTTAAACTTTTCATTTATAGTAAGTGGACTCACCACACTCTCTACACACAACTCAATTTAATAGTACATTAAGTGGGACCAAAAGTCCACTAACTACACACAACACAATTTAAAACAATATATCAAGTAATACTCTAATTCCACTCACTACATATCATCATTAAAATAAAAAACACTACATTAAAACTTGCATCGGGTCAAATAAGAAAGATGTTTCATGGACAGGGAATATATAATTGTTGAGTGGACATGAGAGAAAGAAAAGAAGTATTGTTTCGTAAACCTGACTGAATAATCAGAACCATTACCCTATTCAACGTGCTCGAATTTGGTATTCAAATAGTTTATTTCTTATTTTATTTATCATCATAAAATTAGCTAGGGTTGTAGTATAAGTTTTGCTGGGTAGTCAATGTAAACGTTCGATCAGATCTTTGATTTTTTTTGCTACTTGGAAAAGTGAGCTTTAACACAACTTTAATATGCAGTATCTTCTTTTATGGTCAACTTTGCTATGCATTTCCTTTATCCGAGTCATAACTCTTATCCAATGACGGTACCTTTTGCCCTTTTTGACTCTTAATTTTGTTTATTACACGTATTTTAAATTTTCACAATAAACTTTAAAATAAAATATATAAATTTTAATAGTTATTCAATTGACACGAATTTAATTTTATTCAAAATTGACGAGAGTGTTCAAAAGTTGTACAATTAAGAGTGTAATTAGTGCAGCAAATCAAGAAAGTTTGGTGAGTGAATTTTGAGAGAAGAATTGTGGGGAAATAATTAATAGTAGAGTATTTGGCCTTTTTTAAATTGTAGTCAGTCCTTTTGAATTTTTTGATTTATTTAACTATGATAAGGTGTTTCCCAACAGACACCAATTTTACAAATTCAGCACATCAAAAAGAATTTTGTTTAAACCTTATCGCAATGGAAGCTTTGGTTTGGTTAGGACCAAATTTTTGGGAGGCCAAACCGTAAACTCATCCAAAACAAGCTTCTACTACTATTTTAAAGAGTAGCATGAAAACTGAAACCAAACCAAATCCAAATAGAACAGACCGGAATGCTACGGTTCGTTTTGAATATTCGGTTCCGAACCCGGTCTTACAAGATTAATGTTACAATGCAAGAGAACAACACTAGAAATTACTCACAAATGATAAAAGGGCTTGAACCGATTAAAATGGAGCTTCTCTTACACAAGACAAAGGCCAAGTATAACAACCACCAAGTAGAAACTGCAGTCTATGAAGATAGCACCGGTCAAGTGGTACAAAACCAATCCCATTTCAAGCGTCTTCATAGCTCCATCAAAGTTGTTCTCATCATCATCACACTTAACCTCTTCCTCCTTCCTTGTTCCTGCATTAGACAAAAGCTTCACCACAACTATGAGAACGTCCGTCAGCACCACCACCAATAGAGGCCTAAACGCCAACACACTCGTCTCTGTTTTCGTATAATCGATAATAATCTGTGTTATAACCACCAAAACACCTAGCACGGTGGAACACGTTGCTCGTATATCCTCTGAGGACGCGAGGCTCAAGTTTATCGCCTGCGCAGTGTAGGGGCCGAGGAGGTTGAGGCAGCTCTTTTGAGATAATGAGTGGGTGCTCTTTGATTTTAGTGCAGATGATAATTCTTTCTGATCTTGCTTGTGCACCTCAGAACCTCTGTTTCTTGTCTCATTTCTTCTTGAGGCTTCCTCAGCGTGATCTGTTTTGATCATTTATAAGTTATTAGCACATATAATTCATCATCATTATGTATGGAATAAGAACATAAATAAACTACAAGGGCATATTTCAGAAAGATTGAAGATTTTCATACAGAATGACTTTAAGGGCACAATTAGAGCATCATTTTTGTCTTCTCTTTATTTGTTCTTCATTACCAAACTAGTAGTATAATTTCAATCAATTTTTATTACATAGAAATCATGACCATATAACAACATTGTTATCAAGGCATGCAAATCCCTAATTGCATCTAATATTTAAATGGATGAAAAATCTGAGAATGAATATATACCACCATATTGGAAGAAGGCTTGATCGTTTGCTGAGAGGGGCTCCGATGATGAGCGTGCGTGCTGCGGCGGAGGAAGATCAGCGCGGTTGACGGTAAACGAAGAACACTTTGAAATAGGATCCGGGTCGAGTGTGTTGATCCGACCCGTTATCAAGGCCATGCGATCTGTTCCCCTCGCGATTATCTTCCTCCTCCGCTGCTCTTTCTCCATTTCTTTCTCCATCTCTGCATGCATGCAATCGACGTCCAATATTAATATCAAATGCAAATAAATAATCCTCTTTTCACTTCGATTCGATAAATAAATATGGCTGGCTCCCTTTTTCCTTTATTTTCCTCTTCTTGTGAATTTGTGATTTACATGTAGTAGAGAAATGCTTCGGGATATCATTCGCTCGTATTTGTATATCTTCTCGGTGGTTTCGTCTTTAATTTTAGTAATAATATCAATAACGTTACTCTGTTCCTGAAATATTAATTTATTTAGTTTAATACCGAACTGATTAATTTCAGGTGAACTTGTTAAACAAAACAAAAAAAAATAATATACTAATAATCATTTCGACAGGACCCCCAAACACTTTTTACATGATCTTTTTTGATATTTCATATCATATTCTAACTTGGGAGCATATATATATATATCCGGCCATAATTATCTTCAGATATATTAAACTTTATTACCTACATATCTATTTTGTGTATCACATTCCAAATTAAACTGGAGAAGTGAGCACATATTTTTGGACAGATAAAGTGTTACTCACCCTCCATTTTCATTAATATTGGTTTGTTTTCATTTTGAAATGTTCCATTAATACTAATTTATTTTCAAAAAGATCAAAAAATAATTTATTAAAATATTTGGATCCCATCACACCTTTTTAGTAACTATTTTGTAGCTGAGTTACTTAGATGCAAGATAGGATTTTTTTTAGTAATTATATATTTTTTAATTCCACTATGAATAATGAGAACAATATTTTTGACGCTAACAATAGTTACTAGTTGCAAAGTGGATGTTCATAAATAAAATCATATGACTATGAGACTATCTAAAACTGAAATTTGTGAGCATTGATTGCCATGGTCTTCAAAACTGAATTTAGTTAAATTATAATTAATTAATCACAACATTATTTCAAAGAAAAATTCAACACTAACCTAGATTTGTTTGCTCATAGAAAAGAGAAAAAGCATTAAGCCACTAACCTAGCTACCTAAATTTTAAGCACTTATAATATATTCACATACTGGGCCGAAGACTATAAATCTGGACCATGAAATAGCCCAAAATCCGGCCCATAAAGAAGCGGAGAGGGCGAGTGAAAAAGATCTTTCTAGAAGCCACCAAGCATCCTAGACACATTTAGGACCCGTCTCATTTTCATTTCGTATTTCATTAGAGAATAATATATTCCACTTTATTCGAGCTGAAATTTCCCCATATGACCTCTCTCTCGCCGCTTCTCGCTCTCTCTTATAAACCCCTTTATCTCTCTCTAGTTTCTTCCTCCAAATAATATTAGAGTCTGAGGTTTTCAGTTGCTTATTCATCGTCCCGAAGGTCCCAAACCTCTGTCCCACTGTATTCTGAGGAAGTTCTAGAGCCTCGTCCTTGCACCGCGCTCGATCTGCTCTCAGGTTTTGATAGTTTCAAACCTTTTTTGCTACCATTTTTAGATCTGATCGGTTGTTTTCTCTATGCTATTGCACTATTGCATTGTCTGCCAGTTTGGAGCCTTCATTGTTGTAGGATTTTATGCTTAAGTTTATGTTCGGATGTGTTTGATGCATGTTTATCTAATTCAGATGTAATGGGTCCTGTTTGTTAGATACTGGACTAAGTTTGGGTTAACTGGAGGACTTCCTGAAATGCTGATGGGGTTAGCTCCGTACGATGAATAATGTAATTAATGTGCTTTTCTGTAGTAATACGGATAGATTTACAGAACTGCTTAAACCTTTGTTACGGAACTATGAAATTGGGCGGGTGCCTGAGTGTGATGGTGGGGATGCTAACTAACTATTGCACAATCGTTCAAATATGAACCATTCATGCTTGTTTGTTGAACTCTGTAAAGAATTTGATTTTCATTGTGTAATAATTTTCTGCTTTTCTCGAGTAATCCTTGCAATGTGCAAACATGCAATTTGCTGTTGCTTAGTACTTATGATGAAGTTGGATCACTCTTGCCTCAGGCTGAGAGCTCATTGTTTTTGTTCGAGTGACTGCTGCAAGTTTTAACCAACAAGCAAAGATGAGTGTGGTTGGTTTCGATTTTGGAAATGAGAGCTGTGTTGTTGCTGTTGCAAGGCAAAGAGGTATTGATGTAGTGCTTAATGATGAATCAAAGCGGGAAACTCCTGCTCTTGTGTGCTTTGGAGACAAACAGCGGTTCCTCGGGACAGCAGGAGCTGCATCAAGTTTGATGAACCCAAAAAATACAATATCTCAAATAAAGAGGATCATCGGGCGCAAGTTTTCGGATCCGGAGCTGCAGAGTGATCTAAGGTCATTGCCTTTCACCATGACCGAAGGACCTGATGGTTATCCCTTGATACATGCCCAGTATTTGGGAGAAACTAAGACTTTTACACCTACTCAGGTATTGGGAATGCTGTTTTCCAATTTGAAGACTATTGCAGAAAAGAACTTGAATGCTGCCGTTGTAGATTGTTGCATTGGGATACCTGTATATTTCACTGATCTTCAGAGGAGAGCTGTTATAGATGCAGCCACAATTGCTGGTTTACACCCTCTTCGCCTTATTCATGAGACCACTGCTACTGCTTTAGCTTATGGTATTTATAAGACTGATCTACCTGAAAATGAACCAATGAATGTCGTTTTTGTTGATGCTGGGCATGCCAGTATGCAAGTTTGTATTGCTGCATTCAAGAAAGGCCAGCTAAAAATTTTGGCTCACTCTTTTGATCGCTCTCTGGGTGGAAGAGATTTCGATGAAGCTCTTTTCCAGCACTTTGCTGCAAAATTTAAGGATGAATATAAGATTGATGTTTATCAGAATGCGAAGGCTTGCCTAAGGCTTCGTGCTGGTTGTGAAAAGTTGAAGAAGGTTCTCAGTGCAAATCCTGAATCACCTCTCAACATTGAATGTTTGATGGATGATAAAGATGTAAGAGGCCATATTAAAAGAGATGAGTTTGAGGAAATTAGTGTTCCAATTCTGGAACGTGTGAAGAGGCCATTGCAGAAGGCTCTAGCAGATGCTGGACTTACAATTGAGAATATACATTCAGTTGAGGTTGTGGGATCAGGTTCTCGTGTCCCTGCTATGATTAAGATCTTGACTGAGTTCTTTGGGATGGAGCCCAGGCGTACAATGAATGCAAGTGAATGTGTTGCCAAAGGGTGTGCTCTGCAATGTGCGATTCTTAGTCCCACATTTAAAGTTCGAGAATTCCAGGTGCATTTCATCCCTATAGGCCTTTGTCTTATAGTGCATTACTGTTATACCTTGTGCTTACAATCAACTAATTCCCTTGTGTTTATACGGATCGTTTGAGATGTTTTGACTTGGGACTTTGGTGAGCATGTGTCAGTTGCTTGGTTCTTAACCATAATATTTTTCCCCAATCCCCTTTTATTGATCATATTGCCAAGTGAGTTTCATAGTAATGAGAGTTCTTACTCTTATTGCCAAGTTGGCAGTATGTAGTGAGTTCCAAAAGTTGTGCACAATAAGGTAAGGGTTAAACTTACTATAATGAAGATTTTATGTCTGGTTATTTGTGTGCGGGAGAGTACCTAGTTGCATTGCTGCACATGCTACATAAAATTAGTTCTAGAAGTAGAAGTTATGTAGGGCAAGATTAATCTTTATTGATGACAGATTACTTCATGTGTAGTTGCAGGTGGTGAATTAGTTCTTTCACTTAAAGTCATTTGGTTTCTTGTGGGTGTTCTGACCTTTTCGAGAGTTCTTTCTTTTCTTTTTTTCATAAGATTCTTTAGTTATTATTATTATTATCATTATTATTTTTTAATGTAATTCCTTGAGTTCTGAATAGTTCACTATGAAACAGTTCCCTAGAAGATATTGTCACAAGAATGCTGAAAGATGCTTTTGCTTCACATGTACAGGTCAATGAGAGCTACCCCCTCCCCATTGCTTTGACTTGGAAAGCTCTTGCTGGGGATTCCCAAAACGGAGCAGGTGATAATATGCAGAGCACTGTGGTATTCCCGAAGGGTAACCCAATACCTAGCACGAAAGCTTTGACTTTCTATAGGTCTGAGACCTTCACATTAGATGTACAATATGCTGATGTTAGTGAGTTGCAAGCTCCTGCGAAGATCAGCCATTATACGGTAACTTTGCTCTGCATTTTTTAAATCTCACTGATCACAAATGTCTTTAGCCTGTTACTTATACAATATTTGTTCCTTATTATTGGCATGATATTGACTGCAGATTGGACCTTTTCAATCTGCTAATGGCGAGAAGGTAAAATTGAAAGTAAAAGTGCGTTTGGATCTTCATGGTATTGTGTCTGTCGAGTCGGCAACGGTAAGCTCAGTTCTCCTTATGAATTCTTACTTTTCATCTAACTGCTCGATAATAATGGGTTTCTTTAGTCTTCACAATGCTGATGCTTCAGTGCCATATTTTTTTGATATTTTATTATCAGATAACTCTGGTTATGGTGGGGGGGGGGGGGGGGGGGGGCTTAGTGTTTGGTGTCTGTTATATAATTATTGCCACAGTGGTGTGATTATGTTTACAGGATGGTGAATAATATATTCATCGCTTCAATAAATTGTTGAGTTTTAATTATATGCATCTTACATAATGAACAGGGTTACTTTATCATAAGTCATACCCATGAAATATATTACATGTCACCAGTCACTTTTAATTATGTAAGATTGTATTCTTCCACTTTCTTGGCATTTTGGAGATAATGCATTCTATGTTGAGATGATTTATTGAGACTGAGAAACTTGGGGCTTTCTTCAATTCGAGGTTATTAAAAGCTGAAAAATATAAGATGGTAGAAAAGAGGATGATGAGTTCATCATATTTTTCATTTAAAACATGGGTTGGTCAACAAACTGGGACTCTGAGTAAGATAATAACTTAATTTTATGGGAATCAAGAGTAGAACTACAACAGGACAAAGTGCAAAAATGTTTGTTCTATTGCTATTAGATGCTAGAACTCATTAGCAGGCGAAGCTGAGCTAGCTTTTAATCCAGCATGTAGAGCTGTCTGTTTTATGTGTCCTCTATGATATGACTGTGAGAATTGACTTTCTCCCAAAAAACATGATGGAGTACTACTCTTGGAACAGCTGATTGAAGAAGAGGAAGTTGAAGTTCCAGTTTCTAAAGAGTCTGATAAAGAGCCAGCCAAGATGGAGGCTGATGAAATTCCTGCTGACTCTGCTCCCCCAAGTGCAGCTGATGTAAATATGCAAGATTCTAAGGCTGAAGTTCCTGCAGCTGAAAATGGCGTAGCAGAGTCAGGAGATCAGCCTGTTCAGATGGAAACAGATGCTAAGGTAAACTACAAAGCTTAATTTGGAAACTACTTTTTTGATAATAATAGCTGTAAGCCTGTAATTTTCTTGCCAAACTTTGTGGATATGTTCATTCAAATGCACAATTTCATTTTCCTATTAGAGTGTTCGTCCTACTATTGAATTTGAAATGTCCATTTCTGGTTCTTTTTATGGTTGTTTCACTTATCTGCTCACTGATTTGTCTGTTCACTAATTTGTTTCTTTACCTTTGGGCTCTGTTCCTCCCTGCTTTTCATGTTCTTTATAATGTTTTTACAGGCAAGTCAAGTCTATTGTTATCCTCATCATTATAATGTATCAAATCTCTTGTGGGCTTCCAAACTGCTTGATTTGCAGTTATCAGCATGTCCAAATGTTTCTTATGTAGTAGGAATTAGTTAAAGTAAAAGTATGCCCACACATTCCTTAGTGAATCAAGTTAGCATATATCCACATCTTTCTTATATAGTAGGAGTGTAGGACCCTTGATTGTGCAAGCTCCTTGTTTATTTTCTTATCTTGTATGCCTTTACCTTTTGTGTTTTTTTGTTTATGTCATGGACGAGTGGTAGTATCATTGTTGAGTTCATTATGTTTTATGCTCTTTAGGTGGAGGCTCCAAAGAAGAAGGTTAATAAGAAAACAGTACCTGTGTCGGAAGTTGTGTTTGGAGCTCTTGCAGCTCCAGATTTGCAAAAGGCCGTGGAGAAAGAATTTGAGATGGCTTTGCAGGATCGTGTCATGGAGGAAACAAAAGACAAAAAGAATGCCGTCGAGTCTTATGTTTATTATATGAGGAATAAAGTATGCTGAAGGTCTTGATGTAGTTATTGGGAGTCACTTAATTATGGATCTGAACGCCTTTTGTCTGTGCAGTTACATGACCAGTATCATGATTTCGTAATGGAATCAGAGAGAGAGCAATTGATTTCTAAACTCCAGGAGGTAGAAGATTGGTTATATGAGGACGGCGAAGATGAAACCAAAGGTGTATATGTTGCTAAGCTGGAGGAGCTCAAGAAGGTAAAAAAAATGAAGTTCATAGTATAACCTTTTTTTTTCTGCTTACTTTAAGTTCTTTAATTGGTATGCAAAACCTGCAGCAAGGTGATCCTATCGAGGAGCGCTACAAGGAGCATACAGAGAGGGGACCTGTGATCGACCAACTTGTTTATTGCATCAATAGTTACAGAGAAGCAGCAATGTCGACTGAACCGAAGTTTGAACACATTGATTTGGCAGAGAAGCAAAAGGTATAACTGTATATATTCTTCAATATTGCTCAATCATGAATCATGATCAACTGTTGCTGTTTTTTCACTTTGTATTTTCAAACTGTCAGGTCTTGAAAGAATGTGTGGAAGCTGAAGCATGGTTGAGAGAGAAGAAGCAGCAACAAGACTCGCTTCCAAAGCATGCAAACCCAGTGCTACTGTCTGCTGATGTGAAGAAAAAGACTGAAGCTGTGGATCGGTATTTAAAATATCCCTTAAACTCTACCCTTCCCTTTCATGTCAAATTGTTTCGAGTAATATGTATTTTATTTTCTTGAAATGAACTGCAACAATCAATTTTCTCTCTATGGGATACGTCCGCTGCTTGTTATTGCAATCTTCAGAATATTTGATTAGATCCTACTTTCTCTTGCCCGCTGCAGTTTTTGCCGGCCCATTATGACGAAGCCAAAGCCAAAGCCGACAAAACCGGCTACTCCAGAGCCGACCTCTCCAGCTCCATCCCAAGGCAGTGAATCTCAACCGCAAGGGGCTGAGAGTACTCATGCCAGCGCCGGCCAAAATGGGGAAGCAGGGGCAGGACAAGAAGTGCCACCAGCTGATGCAGAGCCCATGGAAATGGACAAACCCGAGGGTTCTCAAAATGTGTGAGTTGGTAGGCAGTAGTTATATCTATATTTAGTCGAAGCATACTCGGAGTCCTCTTGTATGACTAGCAAAATATGGATTTGGGATTATTGATCACTATGTGATGTTTTATGATGTCGATCATTTCTGGGTTAGCAAGGATACTATTTACAGGTTTTTTACAATCCTGTTTTTGATGAAGGGTTTGTAAGAAATACCCATGGATTGATTGTCAATCCTCTTTGTTTATTTCAGTTAGAGACGACAACACCCTCAACTTTCTGTTGGACATTTTCTGGTGTCTGCAAATTTTTGCTTATTTGAAAGAAATGAAACCTTGCGTCTTATATTTATAATTGTAATCTCGCTATTGGTAAATTGGAATTGCTAGTAAATGGAGGGAGTTTGATCAGATTAATGGTATTGGTTCGACTTCATTAAAATGGGAAATTCGTTCATTCTTTTTCTTCACCAAGATGGAAGTTTTGAAAGCCTTTTTTCCAAGCGAGAAAACGCGAGTCCTAGACACACGCATATATATGTAGGAAATGAATTCAATGAGAACAATTTTGGATTAGGTAGAAATTAGGAACCGATTTGAACATTCATATATAAAGATTTATTGTGCATTAAATTTCAAGATTAATTGTGTATTAAATTTATGCGTATTAAAATGAAATATTATATGTGGTTGCTTTCCGCTTAGTTCTCTTCAGATCCTAACTATATAGTGAGTATATGTTTACAACCCAGAAAGAGCAAGGAATATCGATCTCTAACGTACAAGTCATGGTACATCGAAGCATTCGACTTATATGGCAGATAAACTGGAGAACTTAACAATTTCCGGGAATTTCCTTTCACTTTAAAAGGGTAGAATGACAATATGGATGGTTATAAAAACTAAAAAGGCTCAATTATCCAGGCTAAAAGCCTAAAACATAAACAAAAACTGAAAGAGTGGTCATTATGATTTTTTAATTGATAAATATTATTAATTAAATTTTAAAGACCGAGATTCAGAGGAGTTAAATCCAGAATTTTTTGCCTCAAACACTACCTCTTACCATTAATGTAATAGGATCCCAAGATCAGTTGAAGTGATTAATATGAGCCTAAATCGATTACTCGTGTTCGTGAAACATACAATCTGAAGCAGAGGGAGGAAGTACAACGATGAACAAGCATAAAGAAAGTATTACTCGAGCCATGCAGCTTAGCTTAATAATTAAATACAATGGTCCCACATATTCCTTACATAACGAGTTTCACTCCACCTATGTATTATTATCACGTAGATTTAAAGCCCCATCCCCATCCCCATCGGGTATATGCTATAGTACAACAGCTGCAGCTACTCATTCATCAGAAAATGGTTATTGAAAGACAAGCGAACACAAGTGCCTTAACCACTCATATTCTCAGCAGACGCAGCGTTATCTTCGTCTTCTCCTTGTCGAATCTTAGCTATCTCAGCTTGTCCTCTCTCTAGAATCTCTCTCTTCTGCAATTCCAAATCTCTATGAAACTCTATCCTCATCTTCTCTAGCTCTACCATCTGCTGCCTCTTACTATTCTCAATCCTTTCGTATATTTCACTAAATTTGTGAAAAGAATCAGCCAGTGTTTTAAACGAAGTGCCGCTGCCTCTGGTTTTACTAGTCTTTGTCATTTTCTTGGGAGGGAGGCCCTCGGATTCTTCTCCCTCGCCCTCGGTTGAGTTTCCAGGGCTGTCCCTCATCTCATCCAATCCATTTGAATGATTCAAGTAAACTTTAGGGTTCATGAATACGTACTCTCCCGAGTCAATACCACACGAAAGACCGCTTTGTTGTGCTTCCGATGATGACAGTAATCCGTCGATTTTCTTGAAATACACCCATTCGCTGGCCAAGCCGCTAGATTCTCCAAATTTCAACTTCTCCTTTTTGTACTTTTTCTTCAATGTGTCAAGACGGTTCCGACATTGCGTGTCAGTTCTCTCGATTTTCGACCCTCTTGATACCTTCTCTGCAACTTCTTGCCACTCCTCGGAGCGGAGGCTCTTCCTCCCATGTTTGAGAAACCTGCTGCCCCACGCGTCAAGTAATACCAACGTCTCGTGCTCCGTCCAATCCGTGAGTGGGTTACGTCCCCCGTATGACAGCTTTGGAGCTGAAGGAGCAGCAGGCAGAGGAGCTGGTAGTCGAGGGGCAAACTCATAACTTGAGATCAGATTCTTCAGCTTCCTCTTCTTCGGGTTTCTCTGTTGATCACCGTCATCATACTTATCATCCTCGTCCCCGCATTCATAGTCATCTTTACTTATTCTTTGAACACCATTACCTTCATCATCATCTTCGTCTTCTCCATCATTTACTGCATTAATTTCGTCGTCGTCATCATCATCATCATCATCCTCTCCATATGAATTGCCAACATTCTCGACCGGGGACTTTTGGCCGTTTGTGACATAAGCATTGGAACGGTAAGTAACATCATCCTCATCATCCATCATGCTCAAAGCACCAAGTTTTAACTTAACAACTATTATCTTTTCAAGATTAACTTCTTACACCAAAAATCTATATTACAATCTAACCAAAGATCCTTTCTTCCATCCAGCTAAGAATTCAAGATTTCCTCTAAAACCTACACACACAAAATCCAGATAAGCATTTCCCAACATGTAACAGTAAAATAAATTATTCAGGATTCTACTAAGAAACTAGCACACAGAATTCAGATCAAAATTTGCATTCAGCAGAATTTATTAATTCCACACACACACAACTATGAGCCCAGATTTAATCTCAAAATTCCACACGATCAATATGGTTAATTGCTGAAAACAAAGTAAAAGAGATCAATTTCAAGATTAGGGGAAAACCCATCCAAATTACACAACTTGCCTAACTGCAATAAACTCACCAAGTGCAATTAGAAGTATAGTCCCTTTATTCCTAAGACCAAAATTCAAGAAGGTTAGCCAAAAGACAAAATCTTTGATGATCCCCACATAATTGAATACCAATAAATGAAGAACCCACAATAAATCTTACCTGAAAATTATACGGGCAGCTGGGTTGTCGTCAGGATTCAAGCTTTTACACGAAATAAAAAATATGACCGAATTGAGAAAGGCTGAGTTTGTGAATAAGATAGATCCCACGTTAAATATCATAAAAGTAATCGAGAATTGAGAAAGTTTTCAAAGATTTTTGTTGCGTTGGGGAGAGAAAGTGGAGAAAAGACGCATCTTTTTGGTGTATAATGGGCGAGGACGTAACGTGAAATGGCCGTTGCTAAACTGCGCCGGGAAAGCGCGCACTACATTATACTTGGGTACTTTCTCACGATTTTGGGCCCAATTGTTTTATTCCACGATTACGAACAGACTGAGAGTGAGAGTGAGAGGGGGAGAGAGATCTCTGTTATGAGATTGAATTAATTATTTATGAGCATTCAAGCTTTCGAGATTTTGTTATATATTGATTGACCAGTTGTTTGTTTTCTGGGATAAAGTGACATAAATATTTATTACATTGTTTATTGAATGATTATACAAAATAGAAAAAAAAAATTATATAAAAAATAAATAATAGTTATAAATATAATAATATTTAAACTCTAGTAATTTATACATTTTTAATATTAAAATATACTTATATTTTTTTTACATTTCTGTGTATAAATAACATGAATCATATTATATTATATGTGATATCCAATTTAATTAAATTGTACGTAGATATGAATGATATGAATGAGTACTATTCATTCATATATTTTGTATCATTCGTATCATTTATACAATTAAATTTAAATAGAAGGGTATTTGTGATAATTCACGCTTAAAATGACTATAATTTAAATATTACTCACTCCGTCTCAAGTTAAATGTTACATTTGTTTTTTGGCACAATATTTAAGAATAATTGAAAAGTAGTAGTATAATACAGTGATAGAAATATATATTATTTAAAGTTGTGTGAGTAATAAAGTAATAAATGTGTTTTAAAAATGAAATGTAACGTTTGAACAACCAAAAAAAGAAAACCTAGCTGGATATGGGATTTGGGGTTCCATGTCTAGCTCTTTCTCTTTTAAGTATGTGTAGTTTCTTGGCCTGTTCGGTTGGTACAATTCAGTCCCACATAAAATTAAACCCATGTTTGGTTGGACTAAAATGACCCATAACTTAATCTCATATACTATCTAATACATATAATCCCACAATTTCCTATCTCATATCAACCCCTGCGATACAATTTATCTCCCGAGAAGAATACATATTAACCCCATTTTGTCCTTCATTCTTTTTACTATTCTCTTCATGCCATCACCCCCACTTAAGAACTGAAGAGTCTGTATTTGAGTTTCACAGTACAAAGAGGGAAAAAATCAATCTGAAGAAGAAGAACTCCAACACAGGTAATTTAAATTCTTCTACACATCTAATGAAAATTTCTAAGACTTTATTCAATAACCCGCGTTTCACCAAGAAGCGCTCTTTATTATTGTTGTTGTTTCGCTCGCTGATTCATCAATTATTGTAACTTGAAATAAGTTAGGGTTTGACAATTTTGTGCTATAGTTCTAAGTTATATATGTATGAAAGTTTAAGTAATTAGGCTTAACTTTAACAGTAATTAAATTATTGAATGGTATTTAGTTAGTATTTTATTATTTAAGCAACCTATTTCGATTTCTTTTGCTTCCTGTTTTCCAATTTTTATTTCTTCTATCAAATGTTGTAGTTGATACTCCTTTATTTGTAAAGAATGTATTTTTTTCTATTTTAATTCAAGTTGTCATCTTTACTGCTTTTACTTTGTTAATTGTTGTTTGTTTGCAATTAATTTTAACATCATATTATTCTACTAATGTGTGTAGGTCTTCAAAAATTGACACATTCACATATGGATCCATACGAGAAAATGCTTGTAGTCATGTTTTTGAACTATTTAATGCGGCAAAATTCGTTCTTTTTTATGATAATGCTTACTTATTATTTTTATGGGGAAGAAGCATTTGTATTAAGTGGACGTAAACAAATTAGGTATAGTTTAATAAAGAGAATGCCTAATCAAAAAAAAAATTTGCACAACCTTATTGAAAATAGCGATGCCGTGTGTATCAATATGCTTCGTATGGATCGTCGTTGTTTTAGTAGATTATGTAAGTTACTTCAAACTCATGGCGGACTACGATCATCTAAATATGTTTCTATTCAAGAACAGATAGCTATTTTTCTTAATGTTATAGCTCATCATACTAAGATTCGAGTAATAGGTTTTCATTATAAGAGGTCATATGACACAATAAGTAAATACATTAAAAATGTCTTGCGGGCAATCATGATTGTGCACAAATACATGTTAGTCACACCCGAAGCAGTTGAGGAAGCATCTGAAGATATATCATGGAAATATTTTAAGGTAATATGAATAATCCTTATTTAGTGAAGATTATATAAGTACTTTTCAATGCATCAGAAACATTACTATAAATTTATTTTTATTTCTAAGGGATGTCTAGGTGCACTTGATGGCACATACGTTCAATTGCAAGTCCCGGCCATAGATAAACCTAGATATCGTTCAAGGAAAGGTGATATTGCAACAAATGTTTTAGGGGTATGTGATAGAAATGAGCGGTTTGTGTACGTGTTGTCCGGATGGGAAGAGTCTACAGCTGATGGACGTGTACTAAAAGATGCAATTAGTAGAGAGAGTGGACTAAAAGTGCCGACAGGTGATTTAATTAGATATAGAAACAATATCCCTTATAAATAACAAGTTTTTGCTCAATGATAAAACTTCTTACTCACCTTATGTAGGTTGTTACTATCTGTGTGATAGTGGTTACACAAATGGTGAAGGATTTTTAGCACTGTATCGTGGATTTAAGTATCATATTCGAGAATGGGAGACCGGCAATAGAATAGCTCAAAATTATCAAGAGTATTTCAACATGAGACATGCTAAGGCGAGGAATGTCATTGAGCGTGTTTTTGGACAACTAAAAAGTCGTTGGGCCATTTTACGTAGTAATTCATTCTATCCAATTCAAACACAGAACATGATAATTATGGCTTGCACTTACTTGCATAATTTTATTAAGGATAATATGGAGTATGATCCTGTATTTGACGACGAAGAATACATTATCCAACTTGAGCAAATAATGATGAATACTAATGGAGAACAAGGAGAATATATTGAAGTTGTCGAACCATCACAAGCTTGGAGTGCTTTTAGGGAACAACTCGCTCAACAAATGTGGCTAGAGAGATAGAATTCTCTATTACATTTACAGTTTATATTATGACTTTCGTGGCATATAACTAACTATGGTTATTGTTTTTAATTTATGTTCATGTACTTATACTAGTGTAGTTGGTCTATTACATTTTTAATCTTATTTTACTATGCTAATATATAATGTTACTTTGCTTCTCCAATATTATTGTTCATTTTATTCACTCTTTATTGTCCATAATTCTCTTATTCATGTTATTGAAACTTTGTATATAGTTAGTTCTTCTCTTATAATTTGTTATCCAATCCCCTGTAGTAGATATATATAATGATGCCCAAATACACTTATTTTTCCTTGTTATAGCTGGAGTTATGAGTTACTCTCATAATAGTAATTTTTCAAGTACACCGACTCCTCCATCGCTGCCACCTCATGTCTCAAATAGGGAAAGAAGAACTTGGACATCTGCAGAAGAAGATGTTTTGATTGTAATTCTAAAAAAATTAGTGGTTGATGGTTGGCGTCAAGATAATGCATTCCGTTCCGGATATTTGGATGTCATTGAGAAAGAACTAAAGTTACGATTCCCTGGATCCGATTTAACTTCAACAAATGCAATGTCGAAGTTGACAGTATGGAAACGACAGTACTATCTCGTGTTGAATATGATTAACACTAGCGGATTTGGCTGGAACGATTCCACCAACATGATTTCTGTTGAAGATGACGTATGGCAACAATATGTTAAGGTAAATTGTATATTATTTATTTGTATCAATATATGTCATTTACGATCTTATGGTTTTAACTTTATAGTTTTTAGATAATGTGATTTTCATTTTGCTATTGAATAGGTACACTCGCAAGTTAAGACATTGCGATTCAAGTCCTACCGGTATTTTCAGGATTGGGTTGAAATTTTTGGAAAGGATCGTGCAACCGGAAAAAATTCTCAAGGTCCAGAAGACCTTGCTAAAGCTGCAAACCAGGAGCCATATATACCTCACTTTGATGAGAACGAGTTCCCACCCAACCAGAACGTACACAACCAGGATGAGTTTCCCCCTTCCAACTTTGATGAACACGTTCACGAGTTCTTTCACGAGAATGTACATGTTGATGAGGAGATTTCCGATATCCCTTCTCCTGGTGAATGTGACTCGAGCAATATACGCAAAAGGGATGCTAACAAAAAAATCAAATCCACTAGAAAGCGCAGTCGGCTTGAAACAACTTCAAAGGCGCCAATTATTGCCAATCTGATGGATGAATTTTTCAAGAAGCAAAATGAATCAATCAGTATGTTCGTCGACAAACTTGGTACGCAAGGTGATTATTCAGCAACTAGCAAAACTGAAGTTGTCGACAAAACAAAACTTGTTCTTGAAGCTTTGAGCAAAATAAGTACTCTTTCTGATGAAACTCGACTACATTTTGCCTATAAAATTACGACAAATGCAAGTGTTATGGACTTATTCCTCAATTTCTCTGAAGGTGAACGAATCACTTTTGTGAATATGATGTTGGCCAAGACAATATTGCCATAAACCATTGATGGTAAAATTATTAGAATGATGCATATATTTTTGTAAAATGCAGCTGTGTAATGTTATGCTGCTACTGTCCCAAAGTTTATGACTTGGTTTTTGTTGAATGTAAATAGGTAAATGATGATTTGATCACTGGGATAGTTTTTGGTTTTTGATGAATGTAAATAGGTAATGACGACTTGGTCACTTGGATAGTGCATTATGGATGTATTTGGGCACCAATAACTTGACTTTTTGATTAATGGACATATGCCTCTTTTACTAAATTATTTTATCCATAACTTTGGTTTTTTGAGGGTCTTGATTAATTTAAGTACGTAATAGTGATTAATCTAGTATAAATTAATTTAATTTCTATATTTGCATTGATCTCACATGCAAAATATAATCTATGACTTGATGGGTTAGTTTGTCTAAATTATTCACATTGAAATATTATCTATGGCTTCATGGGTTAGACATTATTCACATTGAAATATTATTTATGGCTTGATGAGTTAATCTACCTAAATTATTCACATTCAAATAGATCTTGATAAAAATTAATCAATTTTTCTTAAATTATAAATTTTTTGAAATTATATATTAATTATATTGCTCAATTTTTTTTTAATTGAATCATTTTTAAAAAAAATTATTCTAAAATTTAGTATTTGCAGGGGTGTGTTTGTAAATGTGCATTAATACATGATTATATAGTACTGAAAACCAAACATGTTCTCAATTATATAATAATTGTTAGTCCAACCAAACACCTTTTATTTACATAAATTTAGTATTGGTTTGTTCAAGATTGAATCTCAGTTTTATATAATACTGCTAACCGAACAGGGTGTTAGTAGATATTCGATGTGGGATTTCCAGCTACCTTCATAATTAAATACTGCTATAGTTGATTTTTATTTTACAGATCTTGCTTTGCACTTTCTGCAGTGGAGACGGAATCATCATGATTCAGTAATTCTATTTTAATGATTAAAAAAATACTCTAATGAGGATTTATTAACTGAGAATGGGTCTCCTATGTTCACAATGAACATAGTTTCTGCCCAAAATAATGGGTTAGAATTTTGGTTCAACTTCATTCAAAAGTTGAACTTTTTTTTTCTTATTCGATTAATTTTTACATATAAATTGAATATTTAATATTTGTTCAATATCCCAAAGTATTCAATTAAATATATAAATATATATTATATTTTATGTATAAATATAAACATATATATAATGAGGTAAAATATAAAATAGCCAAAGAAGATAGTAAAAGACAAATAATAGCCACCAACATAATAATAGTTAAATTCTAACCATTTATAAATTTTTTGTACTAAAATACCCTTGTAATTATATTTTACATTTTTTAGTATGAATTGTATCGAATTGTACCATTCATACGTGATACTTAATTTTATTAAACTGTATGTACGTATGAATCGTATGAATTGTATCGAATCGTACCACTCATACGTGATACTTAATTTTATTAAACTGTATGTACGTATGAATCGTATGAATGAATATTATTCATACCTTTCATACCATTCGTATCATTCATACAATTAAGTAGAAGAGTATTTATGATAATTCACATTCAAAATAGCTAGAATTTAAATAGTATTATGTTTGTGGCTATTATTTGTCTTTTACTATCTTCTTTGGCTAGTTTGTATAATTAATTCATATATAATTGATTTAACAAATATATTGAAATCAACTTTATAATCCAATCTATATAAGAGTGAATTTTCGAATCAAATGGTAACAAATTAAAATTTCTAATATTATTATTTATATACTTAAAAAATTGAATATTCTAATACAATCAACTAGTTTAAATATTCATATCCAATTTAATATAAAATCATTATATAATATTTAAATACGAATTTGAATTTCGTACACTTTAAACTTTGAGAATAATTAAAATTCTTTTAACTCTTTAGATAAAATTAAAATTTCTAATATTAATGAATTTTTATTTGGAACGCAGTGAAACGAATAGTACCTAGTGTCGCCACAAACATATGTTTATATACATTGAAATGGTTGGTTTGAAGAGATGCAACCTTACATATATAATTGGCATACAGTTATAAGCAACATATGTCTATTATGAAAAATTGTAATTTAAAAAATTAATACAAAATAGCTGAATCTTTTTTTCATATATTATACTTCCTCTTGTCTCATTTAATTAAGCCCATTTTAATAAAAAAAAAATTCATAATTTTGGTCAAAATAAGTATTAATTTTAAGAAGAAATGAGTATTTAAATGAGAAGAAATGAGTATTAATTGCTGAGCAATTTAGTAATTTATTTTCATTTTTTCTTCTTCCAAATCCACGAATACAAAAAGAAATGTACTAAGACAATTTGAATTAAAGCTTTCATTAGACCTAAAAATATAAAATTAAACAACAAAACCACTTGCACATAGGGGTAATTTGGTCCTTTCAAAATCCATTTGATAGTGAAAAAAATTGCATAAGAAAAAAATTCAGGTAGTTAATCCCAACAAATATGTATATATATGTGTGCAGAACAGAGAAGGAAATTTAACTACGTTCATTGAAAGAGAAACTGAAAATTTTGCAGCGTCTATGAGGAAAAACTGCTTCGCTCCTCATTTAATAATCAACAAGTGAAGGATCAAATGGCTTCTTTAGTCCCCTCACCTGTTTTCTTCACGCCCTCTAGGCGAACCTTGCGAAGAAATGCAGTTTCTTGCAGAAAGAAGAGAGCTGGTGATGCTGTAGCTTGCTTGCACCAAGAAATTCGAAGAGATGAAGACTTGCGCAGTCGGAGAGCGATCCCTTACATGGGTTTTTCTGCAATCCCTCTTCTTTCTTTGAGGGCTGGTGCTGCTGAAGAACTGGTACCAGCAGGTCAGTTTAGTTAGCGTGTGTGTGTTTTGCATTTAAAGATTCTTTTTCTTTCTTTCTGTTCATGGGTTTTAATTTCTTTTGTGTGAAGATATTGCTGTTTGTATTTGATTGAGTGACTTCTGGTATGTCTTTTCCCGAGTTAATGCTGTGAGAATCAGCTGTTTCTTGTTATGGTGAATTTGAGGATTAGTTGTGGATGAAATTGATAGGAAAACTTATATGTATTATGACACATTCAAGATTCACCCTTCTTCATATGCATTATTGAAAGGATCATTTTCTTTGCTGGATTTGGTTGGTCATTTTCTTGGATGAATTTGATTTGTCAGCACCTAGCAGTTTGGAGGTCTGTGCTTACCACATTACCTAGTTCAGTTCTCCTTTACCCAACTCTGCAAAGATGGTGGTGAAATTCACTTTCATTTACTTCTTTTTTTTATGTTAACTAATGATCAATGTGTCATAGTTGTTTCTACCAATATTTTGAGTCTCGTCCTTTTCACTTGCCTGTATTTAGAAAGGATTCTTGAATTGTTAAGTAATTTAGAGATATATACTTTTATGAGTTGTTCTAACAACTCTCTCTTTTCTGGTTGCTTCAGAAGACTCTGAGTCGACGAAAGAGGATAAGAAACTAGAAGTAGAGGTTTGCTACTGTGCTAAACATTATATACAATTATTTAAGTACTGTGCTAAACATTATATACATATTTCTTGTGGTGCAGTCGGGGCAGCAAAAGGCGTCTCCGAGCCCATTTGTTTCACTTCTCAACGTACTTGGCTTATGTGTCCTTGCTGCTTTCTATAAATCACTACTGAAGGAAAAGGCCGAGGCAGATTTAGCCATAGAATCTGTAAGTATCTCTCAGATTCTTGGTTGCTTCTATTACTTTTTTCTCAGATTCTTGTGTCATAGGGATATGCATAGCTCTTTTCTTGTTTGTTGCTTAAGTGTTAGCTGTTACTTCGTCTGCACAGCTTAATGACAAACTGAAGGTAATGGAAACTTCTATGCCTTTCCTGAAGAAAATGTTTAAATCTGAGCTATTGAACGAGAGAGAATTTGGAAACAAGGCACTTGCAAACGTATATGAAGAGAAGCGGTATTTAGTTAATGAGCTGGTTCTTGCAAATGATACGATAATAGGTCTTGGTAAAGATCTACAAAAAGAGAAGAATGCAGTCGAGGAAAAGATATACGAGGCTGAACGCCTGGAAGAAAGCCTCCGTGAAGCTGGCAAGGAGAAAAGAGAACTTGAAGAACAATTGAAGGAAAAACTCCACACTTTAGCCGTATTGCAGGAGAAGATTGACTTGCTCTCGTCAGAGGTTAGGGGCAGAGGAGAGGATTTAACCAATGTTACTTCTAAAATTGTTGAAAAAGAAAGAGAGTTAGAGCAACTGAGCTATGCTTATAAGCAGGCTCAAGATCAGCTATGTGCTTCGAATTTGGAGATCCAAAAGGAGCAGGAACTGAAGAATACAGCATTAGAGAATCTGAAGGCAGATTTGTCTTCGTTATGTGCTGACAGGGATGAATATAGAGAAATAGTCGATTCCCTTGAGAAGGAATACGATGAGTTCAAGTCTTCTGCTGAAAAGAAGGCAGCCTTGAGTGCTGGGCTCTTGAGTGCAAAAGAACAAGTGCTTCAACAACTTGAGGGAAAACTAGAGGTTGCTTTGGATGAAGTGAACAATAACAAAGTATTGATTTCTAATTTGAGGAATGAAAAAGAGAGTTTAACCGAGAGTCTAAACATTGAACTGAAAATCATCAAGAATCTTGAACAAGAACTCAAAATCGCGCATGAAACTCTTGAGATACCAAGGGATGAAGCATCTAAACTGGAAAAACAGTTGCAGGAGTCGAGACACTTGTATTTGGAGCTTGAGGGGAAGCTTGTCAAGCTTCAAGCTGAATTTCGTGAAACTAAAGAGTTTCTAAAGAAGTATACTGACAAAGCAGAACGAGGTGTTGAAATCTTAGCAGGAGAATTGAATTCGGTTACAGAATCCCTTGCAGAATCAAATGAGCAATTTCAAAAAGTGTCGAACGAGCTAGCTTTTGCAGTGCAAAAATGTGAGAGTTTGGAGAAAGAACTTGTGGAGGCCAATGAGAGAGCTCAGAGCGCGGTTGCTGATCTGAAAGAAGAGAAGAATGTCGCGTCATCATTGAACGAAGATGTGAAGGCTTTGGAGTTGCAAGTTGCCAAAGAAAAGGAGGCACGAAAGATTCTGGAGGCGAACTCCCAAAACCTTGTCATCAAGCTTGTGACGGAAAGACAGTATATGGTGAACAGACGCAAGAAACTAGAAGATGAACTAGCTTTGGCCAAGGGAGAAATACTGCGGCTAAGGATTGCAATGAAGTCAATGAAAACTCTGGTAAATGATAAAGAAGTTGAAGTGGGAAGCAGCTCGAGTGAGAGCAATGGAAAGTCACCGGAGACACCTGTGAGTGATGAAGAAGTTGAAGTGGGAAGCAGCTCGAGTCAGAGCAAAGTCAAGTCACCGGAGACACCTGTAAGTGATGAAGAAGTTGAGCTGCAATGCATGGGTTATAATTAGTGATAGTGACTGTGTGTTGTTTGTATATAAAGAGAGAGTAAACTTGAGAAAGAGGGCACTTAGTGCTGCTTCTTTTGTAATTTTGAGGAATGCTGAATATACATCTCTTCTTGAGTCTTGATGTTTGGGTCAGCAATGAGACTTGATAATCAATTTGAACACCACCAGTATTATTCATAATTAATGTTTGCACATTTTAGAAGAGGGATATTGATGAGGGATAATAATATCGATTTTGAGAAGAAACATAATTTCCAAAACAGGCGACAAAAGTAAAGGAGAGTAGTAATGTTTAGAATTGAAACATTTTTTTCATTCAAGATCTGTTATTGATATGAAAGAGTCGAGATGCAAAATAGAGAGAGAAGTGAGTTTCAAGGTTGAGCCTTCCATGTAGAAGATATATTGGCAACTGCTTCCCTAACTGTTGGAACGGTGTAGGTTCTCCATCACACTCCCCACCGGGTTTACCAGCACCAACTGCATCACGGTAACATCTCTTGTTTCGCCATCATTTATGTATTTCGCATTACTAAATATACATGTCCGGAAATATAAAGCGAATGCTCACTTTCAGTGATCGTTGATTGAGCATCCTCTGTAGCTCCATGATCAGATCAATCCCGCTCGTGTCTATTCCTGTCACGGCTGCTCAAGAAAACAACACCAATTATATATAGCATACCATTATACATCACATACTTGTTGATCATCCTATTGTTACATACCAGTCATATCAAGAATCACACATTTCATATTGCTTCTACCGTGTGATGCCAACCATACTTCCTCTTCACGAATCCATCTCAAAATCCTATAATGTTAGAACAGAACATCTCATATACACATATATATGTGTCTATAACACTTCCACCCTTCACATTTAAGGCCATCTAGTGCGATTTTGTGTCCTAGACAATGGATTTTTTGGGCTAACCTTTCTTGCAAGTAAGTAGAGTTGGCGAAGTACATAGGGGCCTCGATTGCAAGGATGAAGAACGATGGGATCCTCACAGTATCTCTGTATCTGTTGAGGCTCTGATACACATGAGTTCCTGGTATGCTGCCTAAGGGCACTGTGTTAGGCCTAGTGACATGCAGCAGTATCTTCAACACCGATATCCCAACCTAAAAATCCGTGTCTTATGTGAATGAGATGCATAGCTTTCTTTCATCAAGATTTTGCATTTTGATTTAAGAAGAACAGAGACTATAAGTTATACTGCTATAGCAAGGCCAAGAGGCACTGAGATGAACAGAACTCCAAGAAATGAGCACAACGCGGCCAAGAAATCGAGTTTGTCCACTTTCCAAAGCTCGTACGCGCCTTTGTAGTCAATTAGGCCAACCACAGCGGTGATTATGATTGCTGCAAGGATCAGGTTTGGAGTGTAATGAAACAGTGGTATCAGAAACAGCGGAGTTATTAGCACAGCTGTAGCCATGATTATGTTCGAGACCACGGTTTGTGCTCCTGCGTTGTATTTCACTGCTGATCGCGAAAATGATCCTGGAAAAACGGCAAATTTTCAATATTATCTTGTATAAACTGTGTTTGTAGAACTGAGAAGAAAATGGTACCTGTGGTGACATAACATGAAGAGCAAGAACCAGCCATGTTCATCAGTCCAATGGCCATCATCTCTTTGTTGCCATCGACTTGGTAGTTTTTTAATGTTGCAAATGTCCTCCCCACTGCGATCCCTTCCTACACATTAAGAAACAATTCCCTTCCTACACATTAAGAAACAATTCACCAACTTTTTCCATGTTACGTTTTTAAATTCAAGTGGAGAAAGTAGAGAGCAGAGAACTTACTGTTATAGAAAGTATGCCAGTGATGAGACCAGTCTTGATTGCTAGGCCGAGATAACGCCCACTGAAGGACAGCATGTTCGCCGATGGAGGATTTACACCCTCAGGCAACTTCCCAATCTGTATAAACACATGAAATGGTGTGAACTTTACACACTCATGGTGTTTAAGACGAGATTATGGGAGAGAATGATCTATTTTCTTACAGTTTGGATACCATGAAGTTTTGATCTGAGGCAGGCTACTAAGGCAGTAGAGATAATAACTGATGTTAAGGGTGCAGCTGCTGAAATCCAAAAAAGATTTGGCTTTTTTATGCTCTGCATACATCGTTGGAGTTTTTACCATCATAAACGAAACGAGTTGCAAAATTTAATAGCATAACAGCTTAAGAAGATGATTAAAACTTACAATTTGCCTTGTGATCAGTAATAAAATCAGAAAACACACTCCAATGAATATCGTTTCCCGTGACCACTGCAGAGTTGAGGTCACTATAGAGTTAGGCATTTGCTAAGTTGATGCATAATACAAACGATAAACATAAAACATGTAACAGTTCAACGATTTTATGTAGTTTTGAGCAATCAAGAAAGATGAGATTATGAGCATTTACACCATGAAAAGAATCGTGTACAAGTTTCATGTTGTTCCATTCTTGAAAGAAGTTGAAGGATTCCTTTTACCTCGTCTTTCTGTTCAAAGACAGAAGATAAGACTGGGATCAGTTGCATCTTGCTCGTGAAATGCACTATCCCGAGCAGCCCTTTTAGCTGTTGCAATGCAACAATGACTGCAGCACCGGCCATAAATCCGATTAGTGTTGCCTTTGACAGAAAATCAATCACAAATCCTAATCTGCAAACCACATAGTTAATCAACTGCCAAACGCATAATCAACAAATAATATATAGACAGGAAATTACTTTTTTGAGTCTAGATCAATAAATTAATAATCTGTCATGCAAGAAAACCTCTCAAATTATTGAAACTAATGCAAGAATTATTGCAGCTGCAGCCGATTTGCTATAAGTTTGGAATCCACACACTCAAACAATTTCCAAACACAAAATATTCAAATAATTGAGACAAAAACACACTTTGGAGTCTTGATGATGCATAAATCATCATTCATGCAAGAAAAGCCTCAAATTATAGAAACAAATGTAAGAATTACTGCAGCTGCCTGGGATTCTAACCTTAGAAATCCCAAAGAAGCCTGGAACAACCCTGTGAAGAACGTTGCTGTGAAAGCTAGTTTAAGGTAAAGAGCTTGCTGCTCCTCATCGGAGACAGCTTCACGGAGCATAGTCCCCATTACAAGAGATGCTATTGAGACGGGCCCAACAGCAAGATGTCTCGAACTCCCAAGAACAGAATATATCAAAGGTGGTATAAAGCTCGAATCTGCATGGATCAGATCTTTTGAACACGAAAACAGTTAAAAGAAACACATGAAATAGAAATTCTTCGTTCAAGAGTACTCACAGAGTCCGATTATGGGAGGCAAGTTTGCCAACTCTGGATAACTAATTCCCTGCATCATCACAGAGGTATCAAACAAACCATTTTTTCAGTTTCAATCAAGAATCTCATTATAATATAAAGCTACCTAAAGCAGAATTCTCATGATTTCCAGTGTGCTTACTAAATTTGAAGTACATTTCTACAAAATTATAAATTATCATCATCGAAATAAACTCGAGCTCCAATCGCAACCCACAAGCATCAAAATCAAACCAAACTTTAAGTTTTTAACGTTACCTGCGGAATGGCGAGGCTGGCAATGGTGAGGCCGGAAACGACGTCGGATTTAAGCAGCTTGAGACTGTAACTTGGCGCCCCCTGGAAAATGGGGAAGAAAAACTGAAGGCCTAAAACGAACTTCCTAAACGACGTTTGATCTTTAAACCTATGAAGTGGGTCGTCGGGGAAGAAAACCTCCGCGAGGCGGTGCCTGAGTTTCTGCACGGTGGTTTGCGGCGGTGGAAGGCGCACTTCGTGCACTACTGATGTCGTCATTGGTGGCGTCGCGCACGGAAAATCTGCTGACGGTGGTGAGAGGTTTTCAGCCATTTTTTTTATTTTTTTTCTTCTTTAATTATATTGCGAAATTGTGTGCGTATATGCAACATGTGTATGAATTGTATGTACAGTGTATACACAACCCTGAAATTTGAGAAGAAGATTTTCAGGATTGAGAGAAGGAATTATTTGCAGTTGAAGGTGGATTGTTCAGGCAACCTCGGCTTTTTATAGTAGATTTTACGTGGACTCTTGTTTTCCTTATGGATTGATTCATTTCAGAAATACTACGAATAATATTTTGACATAAATGGAAAGTGCTGACTACATACATGTACATGAGATTCTCTATTCTTGTAATGAAGTGGATAATGAATTGCAATAATATAGTGCCAATCTGCATAGCTTCCACAGTGTGCTTCATTGGATTGTGATTTCCTTTCATTTGAGGTGAGAAATGAGTTTCTTTATTTTATAAGGTATTCATTCACAAATCCAAATACACTAATGAGTTTCTTTATTTTATAAGGTATTCATCCACCAATCCAAATACACTAAACGAGCTTATTACCGAATTTGAAGTTTAGAATAGTATGGAATAATTATTGGACCTCTTCTCTTGAGGTTCAATTAGATTGACTAGTGGGAAGTCAACAAATGTATTTTTGGTATTAGGTATTGAACCGTCGATTTTACCGGTTTCACCGATAAACCGGTTTTTGATTGGTTTAGTATTTATTCTTTTCGAGAATCATTTTCGGAACCAATTTTATAAAAACTTGCAATATTACATTTTTTTATATTTCCAAAATATCAATATTTAAGTCAATATTAATTCGTATAAATATTTTTAACAATAATTCGATATTAATATATTTAAATACAACTTGGTAAATATTTTATAAAATATAAAATATAAAATATTTATTTTTAATAGTTAATATAATAAACTGATACAGGTCTGGTACCGATTACTCGGGATACCGTTCATTTTTTAAGTGTTAGAATTGGTTACCGGTTATTTGCCAAAGAATAGATATTTAGTAATTTGTTCTCAATCTGGTACGAATTCTTCCCGATAATCGGTTATAAGATTGACACTCCTACTCTTTCCTATCTTCCGGCCAACATGTCAAATATCACATTTGCAGTTGGAATGCACATACTATGTTACTTGAATGATACAATCAACCTTGGCTCGTGGTATCATTCAGATGATAATTAATTTTAACATACTATTTTAATGTAGATTTTGCAGGTTGGATAAGAAATCAAATTCATGCACATGTCAAATTTTAGATAATAAACTAATAAGTTTACTTTTTTAAGAAGTAGACCTCAGTTTTTCAACTATTTAAGGAAAAAAAACATGGTAGCTGGAAGTTGTTGTTTTCGGATCTTATGGCTCAAGCAACAATTTTTAGACTAAGAAATGCCTCGCTCATGTCACAATTTATTGTGATAGTTCAAGTACAATTGTCATCACTCAAAATCCACTTCTATATACAAGATCGATGCAACCATATAAACATAAGACATCACTTCATATGAGAACATGTGGAAAAGAAAGATATGATAATTGAGAAGATCCATACTGACATTCAGAGAGCATACATCTTAACAGAGCCATTATTGGAAGCAAGATTCAAAATGCTAAGCCAAGTTGACCAAAGATTAACACTTGCATTTACTACGTTCATACAGGGGCATAGCCAAAATTTTGACTCAGAAGAGAAGAGGCCAAGATTAAGAGTGTAGTCAGATTGTTGGTTTGGTATAGGTAGAAGAAGGGGTGACCAGTGGTGTCCAGTGGAAGAAGAAGAAGATGGGTAATAAGAAAACTAAAAGAAAAAAAAAACATTCACACTGAACACCTCTACGACTAATGTTATAATAATATTAATCGAATTGTCGGTTTACGGTTTTATTATTCCAAAATTATGATCGAACCAGTTTGTGGTTTTACTATTTCGAAATTATAATCAAACAATGGTATTTACGGTTGATGTTTGGAATCAAAACAATACAAAGTGATTTTGCTTACGAATTGTCAGTTATGTTCCAAAATTCTCACTTCTTTTAGAACCATTAAAAATAAATATTTTTACATTAATGAACAAGCTAAAATAAAATATTATTAATTATAAATAATTATTCTATTTAATACTCTCTTCGTCTCAGTAATCTTGACACATTTTTATATTCAGATGAGTGTATTAAAATAATCAAATATGTCAAGATTATTGGGACATAAGTAGTATAAGATATAAAATTAAATTAGTTGTAGATAAAAACTATAAAAAATATTGAGAAATCGATAGTTCGGAACTGTCGGCTCACATCTCTAAAGCTTAGGAATCATAATCTAACCATCTCCTACACGTTTACGGTTCAGAATCAAACCTTCAGAATGATTACAGTTCCTCAAACCGTCAGTTACATTTTGATTATAATTCGTCTCCAACGATCTTTTGAACATTTCCATGAACACCTTTGCTTTAATCTATTTTTCTTTTATTTATTTATTTTTTTAATAAAAAATACTACTAACCCCGTCCCGCTAAAAGTGACTATATTTCTTTTTTTGATCGTCTCATTAAAAATGACCATTTTCTCAAAAATATATTTTTAAAATATTAAATCTCATTTTTTTTTAAATACAACACTTTATTTTTAAAATTTTTGTGTCGACTCTTTTGTGACCGCTTTTAATGGGAAGAAAGAAATACTATATAAGTTAAAAAAAAATTAGATTCTGGTGGCCAATGTCTGCCCTACCCATCCACTGATTACGCTTATGCGTTCATCTATTGTGTTTGAATGTTACTCTTAAATACTCCCTCCCAACAATCTTAGAGCATCCCTAATGGGGGTTTCTCTAATATGGGGTTCGGTGACATTTCCGTAAATAAATAGAATTTTTTTGGGTGGCGTTTGGGAGGTTGTGTTGGTAGGTAGCAGTGAGAGTTTCTCACTTTGAGTTTTCGGAGTCTCTACTTTAATAATTATAGAATGATTGAATTTGAGAAAAATGATATTAATTTAATTTGTTAATTTAAATTTGTAATATAAAATAAATAAATAAATAAAAACGAAAAATAAATAAATTAAGAAAACGAAAATTAAAATAAAAATTACAATAATTAAAAGACAATATTCAATTTGAAATAGAAAGTACAATACATAAAATACAACATTAGAAATAAAAATTACAATAATTAAAATACAACATTAGAAATAAAAATTACAATAATTAAAAAACAACTAAACTAAAAATCAAACATACTTCTAAATTGAGCACACATAGTGTTGTGCATCTCGAGTTGCTCGGGCGTCATCCTCGACGTATCCTTCAACAAGATCTTGTAATAAGCAAGTGTTGTTGTGTTGTGCATGAATGTTGTAATTGCGTTGGAAGTTTGTTTCAAAGCTTCCAACGCTTCTTTACTAGGTTGGTCGGAGGCGGAGGCAGAGACTTTACCCTTCCTTTTTTTTTTTGCAGCCTTTGTCCCCATCGGACGTTCCTTGGGTTCGGGTTGGGCGTCGTCGGGTTGTGTTGAGTCGCTCGTGAACCCTTCTCTCATATTGTTTTTTCCCCTTGTGTTGGTGGAGATGATTGGAACAACGCATTAGAATTTTTGCGTGTTTCGCAAAATCTCCCAACAATGTCGGTATTTGAACTCCGACCTTTTAGTTTGTTTATACTCCGCCAACGCCTTTTGGTGGATGTCGTGGTTAGAGTTGTCGCTTGCCCATTGATCGGTGCACCGGTTGTAGATTGCACAAAACTATCGGGTCGTAGTTTGAATACGTTGCCAATGACACTTCAATTGTCGGAGGGTGCGAGGCTTCGGTTGGTTGCATTGCCGGTTGAAGGAGTCGGTGATGCGTTTCTAATAGGCCTCGGTCTTTTGGTTGTTGCCGCCGATAGGGTCTTGGCTCGTGTCGAGCCAAGTGCGGCAAATTATGATGTCATCCTCCTCGGTGTAGGCAACATCTACTTTTGTTCGAGCGGCACCTTTGGAGAGAGAGAGAGAGAGCAAGAGTCTCGTCCATAGAATCGTTGAAGAAATCATTCAAGTTGATTCCGTCGAGTCCTCCGGCTCCCCCGGAGGAGGCGGTTGAAAATGTAGGCGATGGTTGGGAAGCGAATTGGGGTGAATACGGAGGAAATGGAAATTGTTGGCCGAATATGTTTGGTTGGGATAAGAGGGAGTAGAGTAGAAAAGAGGGTTGAATTGAAAGGGTGAAAATTGAGAGGAAGAGAAAGGAGAATTTTGGCTTTGATAATTCGGAACTCCAGACGACGAATTGTCCGAACTTTGATTATCGGAGCTTCCGCCTTGACTTCAGTATAAAAATCTATTGAATTGCTCATCCATTTTTTTTTTTTTTGATTAACTTGTAATAGAAATGATTGAAGAAAGATGGTTGAAAGATTGAAGAATGGATGAAGATGTATGAAAATATGGGATTGAAATAGAGTATTTATAAATGAATTAAAAAAAAAAAAAAAAAAACGGGGGCGCGGGAAACCGGGTGCCGCAGCGATAAAACCCGAATGAGTTTCCCGCGCCCAGCGCTCGTTTCACGGGACAAAGAGACTAAGAGACTACATGATATTAAATTTTTAAAACATTTCGTGTGGTGCATGCACGTTTAATTCATTTTACATGCAATTAATGTGGCACGAATTTTCATAAAGCGTTGCCATCTAAAACTGCACATATGTACCAAACGTCTGGTATAGCACGTCATGCGTTATGCGTTCAATTCATGCGCTGGAATTTTCCTGCTTAAATCAAAACGACAATAGGATGCTTTTATAATCTCTAAATATACTTTTTATTTTTTTTAAAAACTGAATAAGATTAATCCAATTTTAATTAGATATATGCATTATGAATTACACAAATTCGAGAATTAAATTTTGGACATTAACCATATTATCACTAGATCAACAGACGCACGCTAATAATTTATATATTTAAAAATAAATATACCACTTTTTATTTTAATGAAAATAATAGTTAAATATATAATCTTCCCTTAGTCCTCTAAACTTCTTTTCACTTTGACTCTGCACAGTTTTTAATATTATTCTTTTGACTTTATTATGTAGTGAGTGATATTGAGACCTCACTTGATATATTATTTTAAATTGTATTATGTGTAGATAATGAAATTTGAGTCCCACATAATGTATTACTCTATCCGTCCCATTAAGTTTGACACACTTTTCTTATTGGGACGTTCCACTAAGCTTAACACATTCCAAAAATAGTAAAAATTATTTCTTCAAAAAGGTGTGGACCCTACCACTTTTATTACTCTTACACTACTTTATATATTTTCCTTAATAATCGTGTCGGAAAAAAAAAGTGCAGAGTTTAGTGGGACGGAGGAAGTATTATAAATTAAAGAATTGTGTGTAGTGAGTGTAGTGAATTCATTTATTATAAATGAAAAGTTTAAAGTGATAAGAAGTTTTGTATATGGACGAAAATGACAAAATAAGATAAATTTGGTGGAGGGATAGAGTAATATATAATGTAATATATGAAATAATTTATTCATTGAATTGACTATTTCCTCTATAGTTATGCTCTTGATGATTCGTCTCTGTCTTCTTGCTATCTAATCATCCATTTGTTTTATTATTTTTAAATTCGTTAAATATAATTTAATTTTACATATGTATATTCACATTAAAGAAAAAAAAATGCAAATTCAAAAAGTTTCGGCGCAACATAAAGTGAAAAATGCATCTATTAATTTCCTTTGATCATTGCCCATGTAAAAATAGAAAATCAACTCACAACAATTGATTCGTTTCTATTTTGTGTGATTTCTCGTTACATTATATATTACTTCATTCCTCCCACAATAAATTATTATTATTATTTTTTGAGTTATCCATTAATATTAGTTTATTTTTTAAAATGACAAAAAATTATTTTTTAAAATGCATGAATCTATTATTTTTTAATTTTACACTATTCATTATTTTATATGCAGAAAATAAACAAGCAGTTTTTAACGTGAAAGTATTACAACATCAGATTAGATATTATGAGAATAGCCGTGGAAGATTAAAGTGAACAATCGTACATCACGTTTGCACTTTATTTTTTACCTCGTATACTTAATAAAAATAATTATTGTAAAAAATCTTTTAATTTAGTTGCATACAATAAACAAATTATTCATCTCATACAAATTCAGAAAGTTGTTACTAAATATAGAAAAACTAGCTATACGGTTCAAGAGAATTGTGGAAAAGTGATAAGTTAAAGTATATATATTAAGATTTCAACAAATTTAATTTTAATTATTCTTCTCGTGCTGTCTTTTTAGTTTAGTACAGTCAGACAAAATCTACGTGCCCCTTGTGTATGCTCCCAATCAGTGGGAGAGGTCCAATGGCGTAGCCAGAATTTTTAATTTAGGGATACAAAAAATACATAACAATATAAATATAAGCTTAAAAAAGAATAATATTAAAACTAACACATTTTGAAATATTGTTCAATTTCAAAGTCGTATAATGTCAAATACAAAAAGAAAATTATGTAACTATCTAATTTATTATTCGACAAGTCTTCATTTCGTGAGAGCGTTTGACAACATCGTTGTCGAAAACTTGTAGAAACAAATTTATCTCAATAAAAATGATCAAACCACAAATTCATAAATTGACATATATAACGCATATTAAAACTAACATCAAGAGGAAATATTAGTATTATTTTAAAATTTGAATGATTGTAATTTGTCTTGTTTTTGCTCGCGATTTGTAAAAGAAAAAATTAAGATTAGAATGAAAAGACGTGTAATATGTTTGTATTTCAAGTTGGAAAGAAGAGATTAATTTTAATATACAAAAATCAAATGACAATAATTGTTGGATTGGACTTGATAAATTAAATTGGATTTGGAACCATTATTTAATTAGGATGCAAAACTATACTTTTTTAATAATAAATCATAATTAATAATTATAAAAAAGAAATGTGGAAATTTTTTGGGGGTACAATGTTCCATGCTCCCTCCGCCACTGGAGAGGCCAGAGTTCTGACCGCGTGTCTGTTGAACAATGAGTCGGTGACTCATAGGCAGTGGCTTGATTAAGGGAATCCACCGGAGCCGTAGCGAAAGCGAGTCTTCATAGGGCAATTGTCACTGCCTATGGACCCGAACCTGAGTGATCTATTCTTGGTCAGGATGAAACTTGGGTGAAACTAAGTGGAGGTCTGAACCGATTAATGTTGAAGAATTAGCGGATTAATACTTCCTTCATCCCACGAAAGTAGTCTCATTTCATTTTTTGACAAATTTTATAACTAAAAAGTAAAGAGAGTATCTAATAAAGTAAAAAGAATAAAGTAAAATATTAATTTGCCCGTAAAAAGAGATGAGACTATTTTCATGGGATGCGCAGATGAGAGAGTTATATTTATGCTTAAATTTACAATTGTAATATCATACTTCAATTACACGATCATACTCTAATGAATATTTATTTCCATTGATTTGCTAATTTAAAATTCTTAAATTTTATATTTATATTTATATTTATTTATTGTATAAAATAATTTTCTGTCAGAATTTCCAAAGTTTGTAGACTAGTTTCCTGACGATAACTACTATAATTTGATCAAACTATGATTAAATTATCGACAGAAACATGTAAATATGCATTGCTCAAACAAAATAAATATGCGAATTAACATTGGGCCAAGTCCAAAATCAGAGGTAGGCTTAATGAATGTGGTCCACTGAACTATTTTCTTATAACTGAATTGGGCCTTGTACCTTTAGCTTACACTAGAGATTTATTTATTTTTTTATTTCATAAGTTTCAATAATTAGTCTATAAATAATTGAAGTGTTTTATGGACATTACTATTATAATAGTTAATTATTTATTTATATATCTTTTGAGCCCTACTGTTTCTCTGCATTATCTCTCATTTCTCTTCTCTGTTTATTGTTCCACACACACATATAATTAGTTGAATCTAACAAACTAATTTTACTTACTATCTAGGAAATCGCATCTTAAGAGACGCGCGCTGCGGGCAAGAAAGCTAGAAAATGACAATTCAATGTCAAAGTTGGTATGAATATTGATGAATGTGTATATACGGTTAAAAGTGTTTCAAAAGACACTAATTTCATCACCCAGTCGGAATTCTAGAATCTCGAATTTTCAGAATTAATTTTAAATTTCGGAATTTTTGATCCCGTTTGGGACCATTCGGGACTATTTAGGATAATTTTTCCAGGATCAAAATCATGATCAAGACTTAGATTTTTTCAGTTTTGAAATTCGAAAGTCTCGAAATCTCGATCAAAGCCAGAACAAAAAATTGATATTTTTGGGATCGAGACCGAAACTTCTGATCCCGTCCCGATTCTCACCCCTAATTGTAATTATTTCATTAAATTGTTGACGCAACTCCCTCCAAGGCTCATAGCTAGAGGTGTCACAGTTTAAAATTGTTATACCTTATACTTTACTTTTATCTTCGGTATAGAAAATTTCATACCGTTATCTTACCATACTTTTCGCTACACTTTATTTTCGGTATACAACTTTCACGGTATACCAAAACTTATATATTTTTGGTATACCTTACCTTACTTCGTTATACCTTTCTTTCGCGGTATACCAAACTTATTTATAATGAAAAACACCTTAAACATGGTCTAACATATACAAAAACTATCGTTTTTAATAACATAATTTTTGAGATAAACCACTAATATCATATAATCAATTGCAAAGATGTTAGCCAACTATATTATTGTATTTTAACATAACTAACTAGATTTAAATATATGAGTTATAATTAATTTGATCACTTATGCATGGTATATTGTAACTCATAGTATTATAAATTATATATTATAAGTTATAGTATTATATTTAGTAACAAACATATGTTGTGATATGATCATATACAAACTTATGTTATTAAAGTATACTCTAGGATTATAAGTATGTTTATGTTATTGTAATTAATTATATAATTATTTAGATTAGTACGCTAGTTTTATAAAATAATTTAATATATATAGCGTGTAATTATATCATAATTATTTAGTTATGTAACAAAAATATATGCAATAGTTTATCATTATTAATTGAAATAATAATATAAGTTATTGCTCAACCTTTTTAATTATCAAAAAACTCACATGTTTTGTAGTTTGTCATTAATATTTATTAATTCATGATTTATAAATAAACAATTTTATTATAATTCAAATCAAATATATATACTCATAATATTATATATATATGTGAATAGATCAAATAAAGATCAATGGTACAGATTAAAAGATAATTTTGGTATATATCTGATTTAAAATATTTTATCCTTAAAAACAAGAAATTTTGTTATTCTTTCTTACTGATTAGGATATAGTTTAATTATATCAATTGGGAAACATATAGATGATTCAGATTTATTTTTAGTTAATACAAGCAGATCTATTTTTATTATAACCATCCGCTCGATCGATATATATATATATATATATATAGGATATAGATCATAATAGCAGTATATATCAATTTTTTTGGTATATATCACGGTATGTTGTATGACGGTATACCTTGGTATTTAGAAAAAACATACTTTTACCTTACTGAAAAATTTAGTATTTTTTAGTAGGATAAGTGCGGCCATTTTTTTCGGTAAATTTTCACAACCTGCTCATGACACCAGCATTATATCCATAAAAAGTAAAAAGATCATTAAATAAAGGATTTCAGAATGGAACTTCATCTCTGCGTCAAAAAAATTACACTCGCGGTGATACGAGTCACGACTATGAGCACAACAAAACCTCAGCTGTCTCTAACTACGAAATAATACGCCTACTTTCTCTCTCTCTTGATCTCAGTATTCGACTGCGTGTTTCTCTACTCACTCACCCTTCGCAGATCTTATTCTCCAATCTCTGGCCTTTTCCATTTGTAAACAGAATCCGTGAAAATGGTGATTCTCTCTGCTTCTATCTCAATTCGATTTTTATTGGCGTTAGGAATTGTGTGTTAGATCTATCATCCTTTTCGAATTGTTGTTAGTTAAATTGTGTTCCGATTGATTTTGCTTTTACTTTTGGTTATGATACTCGACATGCCGAGTGCTTGGCATTTGAGAGGTAGATGTGCATATTGTTGGAATATGATTAAGATTTTTTGAAGATCTAAGGTATTGCTATTGCTTACTGACTCTTTTTTTTTGTTTGCCTCATGTTCTGAAAATGGTGCAGCCGCTCAGATTAGAAATCAAGGTATAAAAAAAAATCATTTCTATTGAGATTGTGCGTGTGGCATTTTTCCATTTCTGCGTTTGGATAATAGTGATTAGCTGACTCCTTATTTACCGTCTTATGCTTAATTCAACAGAGGAAACTTGCACAAAGATCAGAAAGAGTAAAATCAGTGGATCTACATCCAACAGAGCCATGGTATGTTCCTGTGCGCTCAACTCACATTTATAATTAACAATATGGAAATAATACCTGATATTATTTTATGGAAATTGGACACTCTACCGGCTATTGCATAGTTAGAATTTAGAAATTTAAGAGATCAACAGGCACACTACACGTTCCTAGCGATTACTTTGTTAACCAGCTTCCAGCTATTGTTATGCTAGTTTATTGCATCTAAGCAATAATGTGATGCTCGACCCCTTGGTTGAGCTGTTCGTGTTTCTGGGACGGATTGCATATAAACTATGCCTCAAATATACTGATATGTTTATTCAGTTATCCACATTGGCTGTCCTTAAATATTAATTATTCTCGTTTCCTGTCCTCTTACAGGATTTTGGCAAGTCTGTATTCAGGGTCTGTTTGCATTTGGAATTACCAGACTCAGGTATGGGGAATGTACAATTGATATTATGTTATAGGATTAAATGATAGGTCTTCTTTGTAAGTAAAAGGATTTAGAGTTTTAAACAAGTTATCAAATTGCATGATAATCTGCTTGATGTATTAGTTTAACATACTGCATGATACTTCTGCTACAAATGACTTGACTTTATTTCTGCTGTATAAAATTTATAAATTTTGTTCATAATCTGCATCATGTGTCTCCATAACAAAAATAGCTGCTTTGGTGTTATTTGATACTAGACCTAACTCCCATGCATGTACTTTCCTTGTGTGTGCGCCCACCCTTGGCGATGGGTTGTTAAGGTAGATTTATTGACAACTTGCCTTATTAGAGCTATAAAATTAAACTTTAAGAGGCCAGTTTTCCCCCCCTAAACACAATGCATCTAATGAGATAAACAATAAACATGCTTAAATTATAATATGATAGCAAATATGTGCATTATTAGGAGAATATTTGAGAAGGGATGTGAAGTTCCTTTATCTTTTTGTAACTAGGCATTTGGATATCATCTCTTACTTGGTACTCTAAAACATTGATCTGAAACTTAATTTCTGCTGGTACAGACAATGGTTAAATCTTTTGAGGTTACAGAGCTACCAGGTACATGATTAATACCAAAATCTATCTCCTTGGGTACTAGAAAAGCTTGAACATGTTGAGGAATATGTATATATTAATGGCTACCACATCATCTTCCAGTTAGGTCTGCAAAATTTATTACACGGAAGCAGTGGATTGTGGCCGGTGCTGACGATATGTTCATTCGCGTGTACAATTACAACACAATGGATAAGTTAAAAGTGTTTGAAGCCCATACAGATTATATTAGGTGTGTGGCTGTTCACCCCACTCTTCCCTACGTGCTGTCATCCTCTGATGATATGCTAATAAAGCTTTGGGACTGGGAGAAGGGATGGTTGTGCACTCAAATTTTTGAGGGCCATTCTCATTATGTAATGCAAGTGACTTTTAATCCAAAAGATACCAATACTTTTGCCAGTGCTTCACTTGACCGCACAATTAAGGTATTGAAGCAATTGCCCACAGATTAGTCGTTTTTTGGTTTTCTCCTTTCACATGACATGCCATTATAAGCTCGAAAAACTACTTTTATAGATTTGGAATCTTGGCTCTCCTGATCCAAACTTTACCCTGGATGCTCATCTCAAAGGAGTCAATTGTGTAGATTACTTCACGGGTGGTGATAAACCATATCTAATTACTGGCTCGGATGATCACACTGCTAAGGTTTATCAATTTCTTTACCTTTGTCCTTGTGGAGTATGGAGCTTCAGTAGAAGAATCTAAGCTATCCTTAAAACTTGCAACCAGGTGTGGGACTACCAGACAAAAAGCTGCGTGCAGACATTAGAAGGTCACACACACAATGTGTCTGCAGTTTGCTTCCATCCTGAACTTCCCATTATTATAACTGGTTCTGAGGATGGTACTGTCCGCATTTGGCATGCAACCACATACAGGTGACCTTTATGCTAAAGAGAGTTACTAACACTTGCAATGTTTCACATATTTCATATTAACTTCATGCTTCCAAACTTTCACGCACTCACGCCTTACTGTTTGCATAGCAGTTGCTGTATGCATTAACCATCATGGGTGTTTTTTCCCAAATTTCTCTTCTGATATTACTTGCATATGATTAGACGACTCACTTTTTGTATCATTTTGTAGACTTGAAAACACACTGAATTATGGCCTTGAAAGAGTTTGGGCAGTTGGCTACATAAAAGGTTCGAGAAGGTAAGTCCTATTGCTGTTGATTGGATTTAGTTGTTGGGGGCTGTGTAATCTATTTCCTTTTCCTAGAGGGGTCTTATCTATTTCCTGGCATTTATATATTTCTGTAAGTCTTGAGTTTCATATTGTTTTATGATCTTGTATTTAAGCCTAATACTTGTTTATCCAAAGAGTAGTGTGAGTAAACTACATACTTATTTTTGAATCTCAATGCTGAGGAAACTTGTGAGAAGAAGTATGTTGGCTCTATTCTAGGTATCATACCAAATTCAGAGTACACTATTTTTAACTATAGAGAATTCTCTGAAAAACTAAATGCTTGTATGTCTGTCTCTTCTATTTGGATAGTAAATCTGAACCACTCAATGCTCAGGGTTGTAATCGGTTATGATGAAGGCACTATCATGGTTAAACTTGGTCGTGAGGTACCTGTTGCTAGTATGGACAACGGAGGGAAAGTAATTTGGGCCAAGCATAATGAGATTCAGACTGTCAATATCAAGAGTGTTGGGGCAGATTATGAGGTATGGTTCTTTTATATTCTAACAACAAATATAAAAAGAAAAATGTAGTCTGTAATTAAGTTATCTCAGGTTGCTGATGGAGAGAGACTACCACTGGCAGTTAAGGAACTGGGAAATTGCGATATTTACCCGCAGGTAATTTTTCTTTGACTTGTATGAGCATGTTTAATTTAAGTATTTAAGTGGGACTGGGATTTCACACAAGAATGAGAATCACTGTAATGTTTCTGTACACAGAATTTAATGTATACACTCCCTCACTATTAAATTATCCCTCTGATGGTTTCTGTACCTGAGAATGATATGGAGTTTATCTTTTGAAATTTTGTGATATTTGCTTATATGATAGGCGATAATGAGCTCTCATTGTTTGGTATGTTTGGGCCTTTGGGGAAAATGCTGGTTTTGAACCCACATGCTTCCCCTAGACTAGAGTAATTGGGTTTTGCTATGTGGAGTGCAATAAACTAACCAATTGGTTATTTAACTTTTTTTATTTTTCACAATTTTATGAGAAGTTCCTTTCTTTATTTTATGCAGGCATTCAAAATCTTTTGAATGCCAATTGTTTGTGCATAAGTTCGCAATGCACATTTGTTATCATATGATAAATTGATATCTTAGGAGCATAAAAAACTGGCAAGAGGTATTTTCTGCTCCAGGTGTTTGAGATTACTAAACCACATACTTTTCGGTCTTCAAGAGTCAAGTACTCAAGTTTACTATACATGCTTCAGAAAATGCTTAAGAGTTAAAAGAATAACAAACCTAGATTTTCCATCACTGACATTGCTTAGTCTTCACTTTGTTGCATAATTACTCCCTCCGCCCACGAAAAGTGTGTGGTGAGGAAGTCGGCATGGATTTTGAGAAAAATCTAGAAAATGTGTTTTAGTGGTGAAAGAGACCCACAAAATAGAATATATGTGATGTTTAAAATATTGAGTGTTTTGTAGGACCATGTCTAAGAAAAGGAAAGAATACACTTTTAGTGGATGACCCAAATAGGTAATAACTAATAAGAGTACAGTTTTTGTGGACGGAGGGAGTATTATTTTTTATAGGTTAAATATTCTTATATTGGCACTTTTATGATACTACTCCCTCCTATTCCTTTGTATTGGCTCCCCTTTTATTCAATAATAAGGGGAGCCAATACAAAGGGACCGGAGGTAGTATTATTTTAACACTATATAAAGGAACCCAAAAATATTTAAGAAGCGGGAGCCTCCAATCTTAATATCTTATGGATGGTTATATATTTTCTTCCTCTTTGTTTTCTATGTTCTTCTACTTCTTTTCAAAAGTAATCCCTCATGCGCAATAAGAATCTTGAATTTGTAATTTTCAGTGACTGAAAAGATTTTGCACATCTATATTGAAGGTATAAAAACTGTTTACTTTTATCTTTGTGGTACCATTATTGTTGCATGAAGCTCAAATAAGCTAGCTCGTTTTTTTTCCTGATAGTCATGTACTCATATTGCTAACCTTTCTCTCTCTCTCTCTTTCCATTTCTTCTCTTGTAGAGCTTAAAGCATAATCCCAATGGTAGGTTTGTTGTTGTATGTGGAGACGGTGAATACATAATATACACTGCCCTGGCATGGAGAAACAGATCATTTGGCTCAGCATTGGAATTTGTTTGGTCAATGGAAGGAGAATACGCTGTTAGAGAAAGTACCTCAAAGATTAAGATATTCTCTAAAAATTTTCAGGTTGCTTTTGTTGTCTCATCTATCATTTTTGTATCATCATTCCTGTTCTGGTAATGTTTAAACATAAAAGCAACAAAGCCCTTAAAATCTTTCTTTGCTTGGGCCCTCTAAATTCTTTCTTGAGTTCTGCATTTAGTTTATTCTGATCTTAGCATTGATATGGTGCATCATTTGCACACAAAGTTATAGTTGTCCCCTATAGTATGTCACTCAACGTGCATGCATATGCATGGTTCTTTTTAATAAAGTGATGATTAATAAGTGTAAGTGTTAATCATCAAACCTTATCATTGTGTATAGTGATGTTTTAGTTCATCTAATAGTGATAACAAATTTCAGTGGTTTTGTTTCAGGAGAAGAAAAGTATCCGGCCCACTTTTTCTGCTGAGCACATATATGGGGGCAATTTACTGGCAATGTGTTCGAATGATTTTATTTGTTTCTATGATTGGGCTGATTGTAGGTTGATACGGCGAATTGATGTCTCTGTTAAAGTAAGAAAATTGCAGATTAAAATATTTGGTTTCAGATCTTACTGTGTTGGCCATATAGATTATGGTTTTTTTTTTCTTGGTAATATGTTACAGAATCTCTATTGGGCTGACAGCGGTGATTTGGTGACCATTGCAAGTGAATCATCATTCTACATACTTAAATACAACGTAAGGCATTTACATGTTGCTTGAGTGTTCATCAGAGTGCTATTCTGGGGAGTTCTCATAACTGAGTCGGTGTTTACATGTTGCAGCGCGATGTTGTTTCTGCTCATCTAGATAATGGGAGATCTGTAGATGAACAAGGTGTTGAAGATGCCTTTGAGCTTCTTTATGAAATTAATGAACGAGTACGGACTGGACTCTGGGTTGGGGATTGTTTCATTTACAATAACTCTTCCTGGAGACTCAATTACTGCGTTGGTGGTGAGGTAGGTCTTACCTCACTATATTTGCTTTAACCATAAACTCTTTCTCGATGTTATTTCCAGAATGTGACAAAGCAATATTGAGTTATGTAATGTTCTAGGTAACAACAATGTTCCATTTAGACCGGCCCATGTACCTGCTTGGTTATCTTGCTAATCAAAGTCGTGTTTATCTCCTCGACAAAGAATTCAAGTGAGTAATTCATTTCACCCTCTTGTAAGCATAGTCTATTAGTCTGTGTTATATTTTGACTTTTGAAATGCGAGAGCTTGTACATATTTAACCAGTAAATAAATTACAAGTGACCTCTGTCTTCTTAATGCGAAGTGAAGAGGCTCATGTTTAATTCTAGTGATATTTATACATGGCCTTTGGATGTATCTTGCAGTGTTGTGGGATATACATTGCTGCTTAGCTTGATTGAATACAAAACTCTTGTAATGCGTGGCGACTTGGAAAGGGCAAGTGAGGTCTTATCATCAATTCCAAAGGAACATCTCAACAGGTTTTCATCTAAACTTATTAGCTGGTTGCTTAAATGTTTTTAGAAAATATTTTCACTATAAACAAAAATATATTTTCACGGGCATCATTGTAAATATATCCTGTTTGGTTTAAATTTAAAGACTCGATTATCATCTTATTTAATCTTCTAATAGACACATCAATCTTGTTTTATTTATTTTTTGCTTGCTAGAGTCCTCATTTCTTTTGATGAAATTACACATTTATTTGTATGTTCATACAAAAAAAAAAAAACTTAACACCTTAGATTTGTTAATATTTTCTACTGTTGTAACTTGTAAGGATGTATATCAGAACTAGCATTCTTAGGTTGGGTTTGGTTGACTGCTAGATGACTGATTTCAGTTTCTTGCTGAAGTTTTATAAATAATGGAGATTATGTATGCAAGAAAGAAAACTTACATTCCGTATCTCCATCTCTCTGTGCTTGCTCTCACTCTCACTAGACACATTTTTATTGATGTGATTCTTATACATGTATTCCCTGCACCCATTTATTTACTTTGATTACACAAAATTTCACGCTGCATGCAGTGTGGCTCATTTCTTGGAATCACGAGGTATGATAGAAGACGCACTTGAAGTTGCTACAGATCCTGATTACAGATTTGAGTTGGCCATACAGCTAGGAAAATTAGATATTGCGAAGGTAAATGCGTAGCATTTTCTTATTTTGGAGCATTACTTTAATCTTAATTCCTTTGGTCAAGCATTTCGGATTTGTTTTCATGCCACTTGACTTTAGAAGAATGTCTTTCATGTTGTACTCCGAGTTTTCTCGTCTTTTGGGTCGAGTATGTAGTTCTTATTGTGATCCCTCTTGGTTTTAACTGCAGGAAATTGCAATAGTAGCACAGAGTGAGACTAAGTGGAAGCAATTGGGTGAATTAGCCTTGTCTACTGGAATGGTATATTATCAATCTACAGTCCAAAACATGATAGGTTTCGTTGAAAGTCTTTGCCGCTAACTGCTATATTCTTTTGCTGAAAATTCCATTTAGTTTATTCTTACCTGGAGGTTGGTGTGCAGATTTAGCTTCACCTGTTATTGATTTGATTAGATGCATGCTTAGATTAGTTTTCATGTGGCTACCATCTAATAGTTTATACTTGTTTTGTGGTCTAGTTGGAGATGTCAGAGGACTGCTTGAAGCAAGCAAATGACCTGAGTGGTTTGTTGCTACTCTACTCCTCTTTAGGTGATGCTGAAGGAATTATGGAACTTGCTTCTCTTGCAAAAGAACATGGGAAAAACAATGTTGCATTCCTTTGTTTATTTATGTTGGGTAAATTGGAGGACTGCCTTCAGCTGTTGGTTGATAGGTAATTTTTGTTACCTCATCGAATTGGTATGCCTTTATAATAATTCCAATAAATCACGAGTCCTTTGCAGCAATCGGATACCTGAGGCCGCATTAATGGCTCGGTCATATCTCCCTAGCAAAGTGTCAGAGATTGTGTCTCTTTGGAGAAAGGACCTCAACAAGGTTCTCATCTTGCTACTACTTGTGCCTTCTTAAGTTGTATGATTCGTGTTTTAGGATAATTTGCAGAGGTATTTGGTTGAAATAATAAAAGACATTGAGATTTAATGCATTAGGGATACTGTTGATGTTTTAATTATGTTATTCAATCTGGCACCTTTTTGCAGATTAATCAGAAAGCTGCAGAATCTCTCGCTGATCCAGAAGAATACCCTAATTTGTTTGATGATTGGCAAATTGCTTTTGCTGTTGAAGCCAAAGCTGCAGAGACAAGGTATTCAGTTTAGATAGATTCTGCTATTTAATCAAACATTTTTGTATGAAGGTAACCTGCCATCTGTTGGTTTATCTTTTCTTCACCCTGATTTCTTAGTAGTTAAGATACTTATGGAAACATATTAATTTACAGATCACATCAAGCTATGGCATTAAGTCATGATATCTTCCTACAGTCGTGTAATTCTTGGACATGTTGATAGGACTAAATTTGTTTCCATTTCATTGTAGGGGCAAATTTCCTCCGGCGTCTGAATATGTGCAGCATGCTGATAGATCAACTGCAAGTCTTATAGAAACTTTTAGAAACATGCAAATGGAAGCAGAAGAATCTGCAGAAAATGGAGACTTGAACTATGAGGTATCGATGAATAATTAAATACTCTCTCTAAGCTAATACAAAGTTCTTCCCCTTACACTGTTTGATTATCAAGTTGTCTAAGAAGGGTTTATGGGTGATTTATTATTATCTTAAAATCTCATAATTGGAACACTCCAATAATGTTTTAAAAGTAACATCTAGCATGTTGAAAGCTCAAAGAGCATCTTATAAGATTTAGGACCAAACTCATATATGGAACTGAACTTGTAAAAATGCTGTCGTGTCTGCTAATATCACGGACACTCTTAACTTGAAAGTTATACTCCCTCTATACCAATAAATGTTGCTCGCCTTCCGTAATAAGTGGCTCGTACTTATGACAAAAATTTATCCTTGAAAGTGTGGGCCTGTCACTTTCTATAATTTACACCTTATCGTTAATGCAACTACCCAAAAATAAAGAGTCACATTTACTGGGACAGGGGGATATTATTATCTTGTTTTATATAAGTACATTTACAGGATGCTGAGAAGAATGGACATGAAGCAGAAGAAACACAACATGATGCGCAAGTAGGACATGATGACAGCCACAAAGAGCCTGTTGTGGTGGATGCCAACTCAACTGATGGTGCAGTACTTGTGAACGGCAGTGAGGAGGAAGAGTGGGGTACGAATAATGAAGGAAAACTGTCAGCCTAAAAGCAACTGGTTGGGCCGGTGTAAAATTCCTAGTTTTATTGCTGGTGATTAATTGATTTTCTTCTAGTTGCTGTGTTGCCCAGTTTTTGTAGTCTCTATTATGTTCTGTTAGCTGTACATACTTCTCTATGTTCTTTTTAGTGCATCATCTCAGAAGCTATAAGTAAAATTTGTAAATTAGCTGAAATTGATTCATATTATAAAGTAACTATTTTTTTCCAAATTTGCGACCTGAGTTTTCTGGTATATAACCTTAGCCCTTACTTAAAAGAATGCGGTTTCCTTAATGTCTCAAAAATGCTCTCTCTCATGAAGAAGACGAAAAAATATCAACCATACATACATTTGTGATTTCATAATTTGTGTTTATTCTCTATCTGATTTCTTCTCTTTATTCTTTTATTTAATCTGTTAAATTGCATGATGCATTGGCCTTATAAATACTTATACGAACTATTGTTACTAGTGTGTTATCCATCACATTTTGTTGCATCATTACATAAATTAGTTCTTTCAGAGATCAATCCTCATTTTCTTCTCTTCTTTTGCTCATATCCCAGTGCTTACACCCCGTCACTGAGCCCAGAGGAGACAGAGGTTCCAGCTGCATTGACTTTCTCTTGTGGTAAGACTGTAAACTTCATCTAAAATAATTTAGTTATCTAGTCATGTTATGAGATCTCAACACCTTGCCTAGATCTATGTTTCTGAAACAGTATTTTGCTTGATTCTAATTTTAGTTCTTGTATGGCCAGCATCTATATTGGCTGCCCAGAAAAGGCGAACAGGGGGCCGATGTCCTTCTGTCAGTGTTGAGATAGGAACAATTAATTTTGCTATTGCAGCATACATACTACTAAGCTAGAACAAGAGTTGCCAATTTTTTATAGTATAGTTTCTTTTTGATCTTCTTCTCTCTCCATGCTAATTTTCAGCTGGATTTTGTCGTGCACTGTTGTGAACTGTAGATACATAGTATTTATAGTGTTAGAGAATTTACCCACCATATATTGTATGCAGAATTTTGTTACACATGAATCCATATCCTGACGTTATTATGTTTTACTCTTATATTCTGTCACCTTCATTTTTACAGCATAGTTATAATTGCCAAATTACCTTTTCTCTTCATATTGCCCAGACCACATTCAGACTTCATTCGACTTATTATCTCTGATTATTGTGGGTATTGTTTTTTTCTCTCTTTTATTTTTTGATATACTTTTCTTTTCAAATGCAGATCCATTTTTTTGATACACATTGTATGTTTAATGTATGTACCACTGTACTTATTTGATTCTCATATTTTCCTTAGAGCAAGTTCTTTCATGTTTTTGACTGGACTTTTGACAAAATTTGGCATATCATATAACAAGTTGCAAATATTGTTAAATATATTGGATTTTATTTAAATCCATACTTTATTCATGTAAATAGGTACTTGATTTTATGATCATCGGCATACAAGTAAAGGATATTGTTACATTTCCAGATATATTTTGTTGGATATGGCGTATTTAACATTTGATTTTCATACTTTACGATCATAAATTAGCTTTTATTCAGTTACTTGATAGCTCATTGTGCAATGATGAGGATAAAACTGCGGTTTCAATATTTTAAAGGAGGTTAATAACAGTAGCTTGTGATACAAGTACACAAATAACATCCACATTTTAATGTGTGCAACAATTTGTCATAATTATGTAATTATCGACATATAGGATAAACATAATGTTTTACTCTTATCGTTCCACAAATAACATCCACTAGTAATCGTGTCATTATTAATGGGATAAAGGGATACTATGAATTTGTTAATTGCTCTTTCGCCCTATTTGTGTATATCATTGTTCCAGCAATTCAATATATAGATTTGGAAAACTATGAAGAGGCAATTAAATTCTTTTAGAGGATGTGTAAGTGATACAATAGTTTAAAATGCAAAGTACCGCAAATTCTATAATCTTTTTTCAAGTTTGTAATTACAACATACTTTTTTGTTATCGCCGTACAATCTTTTTATTTCTTTTTTTTTGCAAATTAAACATACCCAGCAAGTTTAGCAATGAACGTCATTTTTGTGGCACACGCCAAACAATCTTTATTAAAAGAAAAAGGGATGCAGTAATTACTGGAAAAAGGGGAGTTGAATTACGAATTCTCCAAGTAATGTTGTAATTACGAATTAGAGTAGAATATTGTATTCTCTGCAAGAGTTGAGCCTAGTTAAAATTCCTTTCTGAATATATATACAAGATCTTAAGATAATTAATTAATTCATTATATTATTCAGTCCACTATTCTCCAACTATACATCTAATCTCCTATCTCATTCTCAACCTACATTTTAGTACTAAAACTTGAAAGTCAATATATGCATGGATATAGATATATATATATATACCTCGATAGTAAATATTCAATTCAGATTTAGTGTCAAATAACATATAAATTATTTTTTTAATATTTAATATTATTCTTAATTAATTTTTCGGGTTTGATAAATTAAAAAATAAAGCAATTTTTAAAAACTTTAAATGTTCAAATAATTATTTATTATGATTCATTGTATTATAATATATATATATATATATATATTTAATAAATATTAATTAAAATGATAAATTTGATTAGGAGACTGAGATTATGACACGATATTGAATACCGTCCCCACAAGTTCACTCATTCCAGCACTAATTTATCGTCGAGGCTATCTAAAAAAGAAAAATCATATCTGATATTAATTAATATAACCAACATTGTCAAAACAACATCCATACTTAGAAACCAAAATAAAACATTTCGTTTTTATTAAACTTTAATTAAATACGGCCAAACAAAATTTAATGCTGAGACAAGCTTTCTCTAATGTTCATCACCAGTACTCATTATATATATCACCACTTTCGAACATGTCATCTGCGGCGGAGGGCGACGGCGATGGGGTCGGAGCCTCGACGGTGGTCGACAAATTTCCACACCCTAACAAACACTCGACGATGCAGCCATAAATTACATCACCACATTTCTTGAAGCAATCTGCAACACACTCTCCATTCACTGATACTGATGATGGGAGAATTGCCATCATCATCATCATCAATGCAATCAATTTAATCTTCGAACCTTCCATTTTTTTTTCTTTTCGATTTTATATGTTCTGCATGCCACATGACACACACACACACACACATATATATATATATATATATATATATATATATATACACACACGTACATACACAGTACAGTTGAAGAGTATGGAAAGTAACATTTGTATTTATTTCTTCTCGCCGCTACTTTTATATAAGAAAAAGTACCATCGATCCTCTTCTCATAAATTTAATCCCTTATTCCCTTTTTAATCATGTGCCCAAAGTTACATGCATTTAGGAGAGAGAAAAATTGATAGAATTCAAAAGACTAAATAAAAATATTAAATTTGGTTTAATTTGATTTTATTTTTTGAATCGAAATTTAATTTATTTTAATTGGCATTCAAATAAAATCAAATTGAAAATTTTTAAAAAAATGAATTATTTTATTAATATATAATATAATTTTATTTTTATTAATTAAAATTATTTTATCATATATATATATTCTTTTTAGTTAGATTTTATCTTATATTTCAAAATTTTAAACGATCACGTAGGATATTAAATATAATATTATAATATGTTTTAAGTTTACAATAAATATAATTATAATATTCAATAAATTGTATGTTATCTTTTTAAATTTGAAAAATATTGAAGATATCTCAATGATTAACATCTTTGCGCATCCGTACAGAAGTGCCCTTTAAAACGCGAAAAACCCCCTTTTCCCGATGTTTACGATGACCATTAAACGCTTTAGCTACAAAGAATTTAGAAAACCTCCCGATGACCAATCACTTGCTGACCTTTCTCTTTAACACTTCATTCTCGACATGATAATCGAGAATGAGTTCACCTTTACTGAAATTCTTAGCCCCAATTGGACTCCGATTGGCTCCTTCAAAGAAAGTTTAATTCCGATTTCAGGTTGAGGAATGAATAAAGAAAGGAGAAAGCAAAGAGGTATTATTATTAAAGATTAATATACCATAATAGCCATTTTTCAAATAAATTAATTAAATAATAGTCACTTCAATAAAACATGTCATTTATAGTCTTTTTTTCTATAAATTTACTCATTTAACCTTAATGACAATAATTAAACTATTTTAACAAACATTCATATTTCTATGTCAAAACCATCTCTCGTCCAAATTTACAGTATATGTACAAAACCACAGTCACCATCGTCGTCGTCGCCGGCGACGGCGCCGCCATCGCCCCGCTGTCGCTGCAGTTATCGCCACCACTGTTGCCCTTGCTGTTCGTAATTGCACGAATGCACAAATTACATGAGCACGATGAGTTTTGACTATGTTCATGTAATAACATGACTAAGATGATAACATACTAAAGAAATTACACGAGTATAACAAGTTTTGGTTATATTCGTGTAGTAACACGATCAAGATGACAACATACTAAAGAAATTACACGAACACGTCAAGTTTTGGTTGTGTTCGTGTAATCACACAATCAAGATGATTAGATTTTAGTTTATGATTTAAGTTTTATGGTTTAGTTTAGGGTTTTGTTTATGAATTTTTTTTGTGTTTTAGTTAAGCATATCAAGTTTTTGTTGTGCTAGTGTAATCATACGACCAAAATTCTAGCATAATAAAGTAATTACATGAGCACGACGAGTTTTTGTGTAATCACACGACCAAAATTCAAGCATAACAAGGTAATTACATGACCACAACGAGTCTTTATTATGTTCGTGTAATCACACGACCAAGATGATAGCATAGTAAAGAAATTACACAAGCACAACAAGTTTTGCTCGTGTAATCACACAACCAATTTTCTTGTTATCAGATGATTAAGCTTAAGTAAATAAAGGTAATTTTGTAAGTGTGACTAGTTTTTTTTTCAAGTGACTATTATTTACTTTTCTTTTTGAAAAGTGGGTGCATGCCCCCATTATTAATTTTTATTTTAAAATTTTAAGGTTGATTTTTTTAGTACATAAAAAGTATTAAATATATATGATTAAATTTTAATAATTAATTATTCTAAAAATTAAATAAAATTAGTTACTAAATAAAATATTCTGGCAAACTGAACAAATAATTTTTTTTTGTTTTGGTTTAGTTATTTTATCAATCCAAATTTTAATTTGGTTTCGTTCAGTTTTAAATTTAAAGGAATATATATGATATATTAAAATAGGATGAGATTCTGTGTCCCATGTTTGTGTTACACATTCCATATTTACAATCAAATTATCATTTTAATTAATATTTTTAAAAAATAAAAAAATATTATGAAATAATGAATCATAATTAACAATTATTTGAAAAATAATTTTTTAATTTATATATTCTATTTTTGAATTTATGAACCCTAAAAACAACTAAAAGTGACCCATGTTAAAAATAATTATACTCTGTTAAACTTTAATGGAGTATTATATATAAAATTAAATTAAAACATATAAAATTTTAATAATTTTTTATAAAAATAAAAAATAAATTAAAATTTAATTACGAAATATGGAATATGAGAAACAATGTGAAACACATGATCCATCTTCTATAAATTAAAGGCGCACCATTATGTTCTACACAACACCCAGTAAAATCCTAAATACATTTAAAACAATTCATTTTTGGTGAGTACATGAGTGTGTAATAAGGAATTAATTTGTATTTCCCATTTCATATTTTCAAATTTATAAAATAATTTATTTAATCTTTTGAGATAAAGTGATGGGGTCTAAAATTTTGGGGCTAAAGTAAAATTTTAATTATCAACCTCCAAACAATATTGATGTTCGAAGTTATCCTCATTATTTTAAATTCGACTATTTCTTTTCACTTAAACAGTTAAACTCTCTTTCAGCGGTTTTGGTTTTCTTCTTTTCCTATTTCTTCCTTTATTCTTTGGGGCTAAAAAGGGCATATGCAATAAATTGACTTTAGATCTTGTTCCAAACTTATACTCCAATTATGTAGATATTGGTAAAATTTAGAGGAAACAAAAAATAAGTAGAATCAAATCCTTCGTCGAAATTAATTGACCCCAGATTCTGAATGGCTAACATTAGTTAGTGCCGTAGTACATTTTCTGGAGATAATTGAATGAAAAATTATATCAAAAGTAAAGTTCAAAACTTATGATAAAAATATTCAAAAAAGTTATATATTTTTTAAATATCAAATACAAAACGGGGCCTTTTTTTGGCCCCTGAAATCAAATTTCTTTTTCCCACTACGACCATTCTGAAAACCTCTCAGCAATCAGCGCTATCGATTTTGTATCGGAATATCGGAGGTCATTACCAGTGGACGGTATATGGTGGAGGAATTTTTGACGATCTACGATAAATCCTTAATCTGGTTGAACATTTGGCTCTTGAAGTTGCCGATGAGCTCGCTGAAACCTTCGCTTCAGGTGTCCTGATTCGTCAACAAAGCATTGGGCCATGTCAACATGTAATGAGTCAACCCTGTCGGCTCGGCAGTGAAGGTGAGGGATCTGGAGAGGAAATATAGTTTGTATATTATAAGTTAGATTTTTTTGATCATGTATAGTTTGTGTATTTCGAGACAATTATCCGAATTAAATATATTCAAATAGATTATCTAATTTCATTAATTTATACTTGTGAGATATTAAAATTTAGTTCACTTGGATGGCTGGATAAAACGGATTACATTACCTACATCAGATTACATCAATCAAACAAGCAAACAAAGATTAATGCAGTATAAATTCCACACCATTCTATAAGAAAAAAAGCACTTCATTTTTTTTCGAATTACATCACCTACATCAGATTACGTCAATCAAACAAGCAAACAAAGATTAATGCAGTATAAATTGCACATCATTCTACAAGAAAAAACACATCAATTTTTTTTGACATATATTGAAACCGAAAGAAATAGAAAAGCTGAAAAAATGAAAGTCCTCATAATTTTGATAATGTTGATATCATGTGTTGGTGGTATTGATTAGGGATGCCAATTTAGCCCAAAATCGATGGGTCGGCCCGAATAGACCGATAAAAAAGGAGAGTTAGGGCCTAAATATTCTAGTCCGAAACAAAAAAAGCCCGATTAAACCGAACTGAAAAAAGCCCGAGCCCGATTAACCGATGAAAAATAATTATGACTTAAAAAATTGAAAAATTATAATCATTTATGTCAAAATTGTGTAAAATTATTAATAACTTATTAGTTACTCCCTCCGTCCCACCTCAATTGTCCCATTTATTTTTGACTCGCATACCAATACTCACTTTATTTATTTCTCAACTATTTCCCACTACTTTCCACCTACTTTATTACTCTCACAACTTTTATCCAAAAAAGGAAATGAGACAATTCAAGTGGGATACCCCAAAATGGAAAGCGAGACAATTGAGCCGGGATGGAGGGAGTATTATGTAAGTTTATAGTGAAATAATATTTATTTTTATATCTAATACCAAGTTAAATGTTTCTATTGAGTAAAGACGACATAATTTTTGTTATAAAAAAATATTTATTAAAAAATATTATATATAATATATTTTTTTTAAAAATATTTTGGCCCGACGGGCTAGCCCGAAACCGAGTGGGTTAGGGTTAGGGCCGAAATATTTTAGCCCGAAATAAAAAAAACCCGAATGACCTAAACTGAAAATAGCCCGAAATCGAATGGGCTGAGCCGAAACCAAGTGGATTGGCCCGATTGATATCCCTAGTATTGATGATGGCGATTGCTACGCTTATTGCAGAAAAAAATGTGGTAATTTCATAAGGGTTGATTGTACCTCCGAAATCATCCGCCGCCGTCGCCGTGGCCGCCCCAGTTTACTACAGTTTCAAATCCATGATGGTTTATTACAAGTTTTCTTCGGTAATTCCTTCCTTTTTTTAATAAATAAAATTAATGTGGAGTTCTTGCTGCCGCATTATCAGTTGTTTTAGACGTCTACTTACAACATATATACTTTTAGTTGTTTCATTTTTATTAGTCATGTGTACTTTTAAGGCTATGCTTGGTATCCATGATATGATACTAATCATCTTGAGATTAGTATCATATCATGAATACCGAACATAGTTTTAGTGCTTTGTTCATTCAACGTAATTAAATCAGAAAGTTGGTTTTTTGCTGGACAAATATTTAATTACAAAGTTCATTTAAATTTGATTGACCTCGTGATCACAATTCTCGAAGATTCGATAAGTAATTAAGCTTATAAATTGGAAAATCAACAAAGGCGAGTGTGAGTAATAAAGCTGTCAAAATAGCCCCGGCACCTAATAGGTCCACGTAAAATATTCGAGATTTGGGCATATTTGATCTACAAAAAAGAGATGTTAAAAAAGTGGATCTACTAAGTCTGTCCAAAAATAATTTTGAGCTCATTAGATATCGGACTAAAAAGTCCGAATTTTCGGGACTAAAAAATTCATCCGATAAAATATTAATTATTTTTTGGAAATTGTTATCTAATTTAAATTATCAATGTGATGTTATATTCTGTATGACTTTAATAAAATAATGAATAAAAGATATTTATAGTTTCAATTGTATTTATTTTGAAATTATTTTATATATTAAATTATGAATGTGTGACGTTTATATTTAGTATTTTTAATTATTTAGTTAAAAATTTATTAGCATTTTAACGTGTTAATTACATAACTTTATTTTACGTAATGAATAAAAAATTATCAATTAATTTTTTTTATCTTAATAAATTAAAGTTCAAAAATTCAAATGGGCTCACCCAAAGTATAGTCCGCCCACCCTGAGTTGAGTTGGGCCTTACATTTTAAAGTTCAAAATTAAATATTTAAATGACTTTTGAAATAACAAAAAACCCCGTTAGGCCAACCCAACCCGACCTGCTACTTTTTTCGGTTTAGTGAGCAATACAATATTTTACTCAATTACACTCCAAAATTAAATTAGCTAGGGTCATCAAAAATTCCCTACGATTGAATGTTTTACTTTTGTGTTCCAAACTTTATTTCTCATAAATAAATTATTATTTCAATTAATACTTATTAAAAATAAAATTATATAATATAATGAATTATGATTAAAATTTATTTAAAAATCATAATATTTAAAAAATTATATACTCTAGTTTTGAATTTACAATTCTTAAAATTATTTAAAAAATGACATTAATATTAAATTTTAAAATAATTATACACTATACTATATTTGGATGAACTCAGTAATACTAAACACAAAATTACGCTAAGACAGCTGAAAAGTGAGACATGAATCCTATTTTCCCCAACGTAAATTAGTTTATATGGAAATATTTTTTAATGTGACCAGCAGGAATGAAATTCCTTTTAATTAATGATCAATAAATTTGGCAATCATCAACAACATAAATCAACCAAAGTGCAGCATAAAGATGTCACCCTAAGCTGACACCTAGCAGATGTGTTATTATCACATGCTTATTTCTATATGCTTTGTTTTCTTTTCTTGAATAAAGCGTGTTTGTTATATCTAACAACTCTATTAGTTAGGTTGTTAGTTTGTTAGGGAGGTGGTTATCCTAGTCAGCTTCCAGCTACGACTAGAATCTTCTCTTTCCTTCTTTGTATCGGTTATATAGCCATGTTCACGCCATTTTGTGAATGATAACATAAATTTCTTTCTTCACAAATCATGAGTTCTCTTCTTGTGTGTTTTCTCTATTCTCTCGTTGTTTCATCTTCTTCAAAGCCATGTTTTAACATGGTATCAGAGCGCTAGGGTTTGCCTACGCGCTTCTGGTTTTGTTCTCCTTTTTTTGCTGCGTTGTTTTTTTTTTGTGGAGCTATGGTGAAAGGTAATAATAGCAAGGAGGTTGCTAACTTTGCCGAGGACTCGTCCAGTCCTTATTATCTACACCCTAGCGACAATCCTGGAGCTAATGTCGTTGCTCAACAGTTGGTTGGTTCAAATTACAACAAGTGGTCTAAGTATGTGGTTACTGCACTCATTGCGAAGAATAAGCTGATGTTCATAGGCGGTTCTCTCACTCAACCGTCCGATGATGATGAGAAGCATATTATGTGGAGTAGATGCAATGGTATGGTGGTGTCCTGGATCAGAAATTCTGTTAATGATGAGATAGGTTCGAGCATCATGCATATTGATGTTGCTCGACAGATTTGGTTGGAGTTAAAGGAGTTGTACTCGCAAGGAGACTTGGCTCGGGTATACCAGCTTCGTATCCAGATTATGAGCCACAAACAAGGTTCCAAGGATGTGAGTAGTTACTACACTAGCCTACGCACTATTTGGGATGCACTCAAGGAGTTTCAGCCCTCGTGCTGGTGTACATGCGGAAAATGCACATGTGATAGTACTAAAAAGTGGAACAATCATTTGGCGGATGATTGCTCTTTGTTTTTCCTCCAAGGTCTGAATGTTAATTTTGCTCAACTGAGGTCTCAACTCCTTGCTATGCCTCCTCTCCCTCAGGTGTCTAAGATTTTTGCCTTGGCTCTACAAGAAGAGAGACAACGTTTGATTGAGAGCAGTACTCAATCTGTTACTCCAGCTGAGAGTAGTGAACAACCTAGTGCCCTTATCAATGCTGCTGCGGGCTATGGGAGAGGAAAGTTGGTTTGTACACACTGTGGTAGGACTAACCATACAGTTGACAGGTGTTTTGAGCTTCACGGATTTCCTCTTGGTTTCTCTAGAGGAAGAGGAAAGACTCAAACGTCTCAAGGAGAAAAGTTTACTCGAAGGTCTGTAAATTTGGTTGAAGAAGAAGGACTTGATTCTGATCAAGTCAGTTTGTCACAAAATTTTAATCACAGCTTCAGTGCTGAACAATACCAGCAACTCATGAGCATGATACAAAGTCAAATGTCTCAGAGATCTGCAGTGGCAGCAGCAACCACCTCTCAAAACCAGCCTAATCTGCCTAACATCTCATCATCACCTTTTTTTGCTAATTTTTCTATAAATTCCTTCTCTGGTTCTGTTCATGTTAATTCTAGCATGTTGATCCTTGATACTGGAGCCACACATCACGTTTGTTGTAATCCCACACTCTTCCATACCTCTTCAAAAATCAGTAACATAAAAGTCACCTTAGCAAATGGAAATCACATCAAAGTTACAGAGATAGGAACTGTACACCTTTCTCCATCCATTATTCTAACCAATGTCCTTCTTGTACCTTCTTTTAGGTATAATCTGTTATCTGTAAGTGCCTTGTCTCTTTCTATCCATTGTGATGTGAGGTTTACTAACACAATGTGTGAAATTCAGGAAGCTTCAAGGGGAGTTGTGATTGGGAAGGGTAGAAGAGAAAGAAACCTTTACATATTGGAAGGAAGTAAGAAGACTGATGTTGATGTGTCTGTCCCTACTGTTTTCTCTAGCATATGTGCTGATACTTGGCATGCTAGATTAGGACATTTGTCCAGTAGAAAACTCAATATATTGTCTCCATATATCTCAATAAAAGGCAAAGTTTCTCATGTGTGTGATGTATGTCATCTTTCTAAACAAAAACGTATTCCATTTCCTACTTCAGTTGCTATTGTTAATGAAGTGTTTGACCTTATTCACTGTGATGTATGGGGCCCGTATAGAACTCCAACTGTCCAAGGGTATGTTTATTTTCTTACTATAGTTGATGATCGTTCTAAGTTCATTTGGACCTTCCTCATGAAACATAAATCTGATGTAAAGGCTGTTTTAACCACCTTTTTCTCCACTGTCCTAACTCAGTTTCAAAAGAAAATTAAGACTATTAGATGTGACAATGCTCCAGAGTTTCAAAAGAAAATTAAGACTATTAAGACTAACTCAGTTTATGTTTTAAACGCAATGGTAGAGAGAAAACACGAACACTTGTTAAACGTTGCTAGAAGTCTATTATTTCAGTCTCACCTTCCTATTGGTTACTGGGGTGAGTGTATTCTTACAGCTTCCTATATCATCAATAGACTTCCATCTTCAGTATTACCTGAAAACAAATCTCCTTTTCATATACTCTTTCAAAAACCACCATCCTATGAACATCTACGTGTGTTTGGTTGTTTGTGCTACGTTTCCAGCTTAAATAGGGAACGAGATAAGTTCTCTCCAAGGGCATCTAAATGTGTTTTCATTGGCTATCCATCCGGTTATAAGGGTTATAAGGTGTTAAACTTGGAGAACAATGTTGAATACATCAGAAGAAATGTTATATTTCATGAGGATGTTTTTCCCTTATCTCATGTGTCTCCTTCTATTTTTCCTGTGTCTAAAACCAACACTCAAACCTCTACCACAACTCCTACACCACCTCATACTTCTTCTTTTCCTTTCTTTGATCCATATGTTTCATCTTCACCTCTTGCTCCTTGTAATTCACTTCCTCACCCAAGTTCACCTACTGACCATTCCATTGAACCTCTTACATCTCTTCCTTCAGAATCCCCAGCTTTCACTCGAGCTGGTAGGATCACTCATAAACCTTCCTATCTCTCTGAATACTAATGCCATTCTACCACCTGTAAATATCATGTCTCATCTTTTCTTTCTTACCATAAACTATCACCTTCCTATCTATCCTTCATTGCCTCGGTTGCTGCTGTCCCTGAGCCTTACACTTATGGTGAAGCTGCTAAACATCCAGAATGGCAGCTAGCTATGAAGGAGGAGCTCAATGCTCTAATTCAAAATGGTACTTAGGGAACTAGCACAACTCCCTGCTCACAAGTTTACTATTGGATGTAAATGGGTGTATAAGGTGAAATATAGAGCAGATGGCTCAGTTGAGAGGTACAAAGCAAGGCTTGTAGCCAAGGGCTACACACAACAAGCAGGAGTGGACTATCTTGATACTTTTTCCCCGGTGGCAAAGCTTGTTACTGTCAAACTTATGCTTGCCACTTCTGCTATAAAAGGATGGCATCTATGTCACCTTGATATAAATAATGCCTTCTTGTATGGTTCTTTAAGGGAAGATATTTACATGGATATTCCTCCAAACTTGATCAGTCAGGGGGAGTATATACCAAGTGGAACTGTATGCAAGCTCAACAAATCACTTTATGGGTTGAAACAAGCCTCTAGACAATGGTACTTGAAGCTATCTGAGTGCTTAGCTCTCTTTGGAATGGTGCAGTCAGCCTCTGATCATTCATTCTTCATTAAGAATCATAATGATATTTTTATGGGCTTAGTTGTGTACGTTGATGACATGCTCTTAACTAGCAATTCAGAGGCTGCAATGAATGAGTTCAAGGCATTCTTGGGAAAACATTTCAAATATAAAGACCTTGGAAACCCTAAGTATTTCTTAGGGATTGAAGTTGCTCGCAACACATCTGGGATTTTTATATCTCAGAGGAAATATGCCATTGATCTTGTAAGTGATGCAGGTCTCATAGGCTGCAAACCAGCATCCACACCTATGGAGTTTGGGAAACAACTAAGCAGTGAGGAAGGTACACCTTTGAAGGATCCTTCAATGTATAGGAGGCTTATTGGGAGGTTACTCTATTTATGCATTACTCGCCCAGATTTAACTTTTTCTGTGAATAAGCTTAGTCAATATCTGTCTAAGCCATGTGAAGGTCATATGCATGCTGTAGAGAGAGTTCTAAGATACATAAAAGGTTCACTTGGACATGACTTAAGCTACTCCAGCACATCCACTCTTGATGTAAGCATATTTTCTGATGCTGATTGGGCAGCATGCCCGGATACAAGACGGTCCATATCTGGTTTTTGCTTGTTCTTAGGGACATCTTTGATATCTTGGAGATCAAAGAAACAACACACGGTCTCACGATCTTTTGCTGAAGCTGAATATAGATCCATGGCTCTTGCTACATGTGAAGTCCTATGGATTAAAGAGTTATTGAAGGATTTTGGTATAGAGCAATCAAAAGCGACTCCCTTATATTGTGATAATCTGGCTGCGGTACATATAAGTTTGAATCCTGTGTTTCATGAGCGAACGAAACACATAGAAATTGATTGCCACACGGTGAGAGAGCAGTACATCAAAGGAGTTATCAAGCTGTTGCACATCAGCAACAATCTTCAGCTGGCTGACATCTTTACCAAACCTCTTGGTCGTTCTCCTTTTGATTCTATACTGAGCAAGATGGGTTTTACCACTATATATTCTCCATCTTGAGGGGGAGTATTAAGATTGAAGAAGAAGTGATGAAGAAGAGTAGCAGCTGACACCTTGCAGTTGTGTTATTATCACATGCTTATTTCTATATGCTTTGTTTTCTTTTCTTGAATAAAGCGTGTTTGTTATATCTAACAACTCTATTAGTTAGGTTGTTAGTTTGTTAGGGAGGTGGTTATCCTAGTCAGCTTCCAGCTACGACTAGAATCTTCTCTTTCCTTCTTTGTATCGGTTATATAGCCATGTTCACGCCATTTTGTGAATGATAACAAAAATTTCTTTCTTCACAAATCATGAGTTCTCTTCTTGTGTGTTTTCTCTATTCTCTCGTTGTTTCATCATCTTCAAAGCCATGTTTTAACAGTAATACTCTCTCATTAATCATGGAGATCTCTATATCCAAAAGCACAACAAATTATGACACTTTCGAATCTCCCAACTTAATGATAACCTAAATCTGTCGTAGAAACTAATTACTTATTTATAACTGTTCTTCACCCACTATATTTAAGCTAGCTAGCGTCCTTCTTCACCTTATAACACAACCACTCTTACATTACTATCTACTTATCAAATTTCATATAAACTGCATTATAATCCATAGATATGAATTCCTCAAGAATTGCATTCGTGTTTGCCATGATGATGATACTGATTAGCTTTTGCAGCTACTCAGCTACAGCTGATTATGAATCTTGTTACAGAGGTTGCTTGCAATTCTGCAATGACTTCGGCCATAAGAATTGCCTCCACACTTGTGACATCTTCTGCAAGCGTGACGGCGGCGCCGCCGCTGACCACCAGCTTCACCCAGGTCGAAGGTTGAGAGACGGAGATGTGGAGTGATGTGTATATATATATATGCAATAACTGAATTCATATTCAATACAAGCAAAAAGATGAATAATAAAAATGAGTTTAATTTGTCTTCCTTCGAAGTTATACTATAATTACGTTTTATATTATTGGTGTACCGAAAATCACATAAAATTCATAGATGTTGATAATACTAAAAATTTATGATAAAAATACTCCCTCTGTCCTGCAAAGTGTTTAACACCTTGACATGATATGAATTTTAAAAAAATAAGTTGACTTTGTGTAGAGTGTGTAAGGAGTGTAATGAGTGAAGTGTGAAAGTAGAGTTAGTGGAGTTTGAGTCCCACATGATTTATAATTTTTAATTAAATTGTGTGTATAGAATAATTACTATAAATGAAAAGTTTGAAGTGTTAAACACTTTGATGGACGACTTAAAAGGAAATATGTCAAATATTTTCGTGGACGGAGGGAGTAATATATTCTTAAATTACAAAAATGAAAGCTAGTCGCCGGTAAAAAAATAAATAAGATTAATCACTTTTTTAACTGCATGAATGAAAGTAAAAGTGGTCGTGCATGCTTATGTAAATTGTGTAGGTTCTACGAAATTGTACAAGCACAAGCACAATACCTTCGTATTTGGAACTATAGTTTTCACAATTGACACTATGGAGATGAAGAACAATCGTCATGGCATTTCATGAGATAATTATGTGATATGGAGTAACATGAGCATAGCCTATATTATAAGCTAAAGCTATTTATATTTAAGACTAAGAAAAAGTTTATTTTAAGGGTTTGCTGTCGGTAAAACGAATCCACAAGATTTTTAGCGGGTGTGAACCCGCAGACCTATTGCAAGAAGAGTATGCTAGGCTTGCGCAGAGTTTTATCCAAGAAGACATTTTTGTCGACCTCCTCTTTGGGCCTGCTAGCCTCTTTGGGCCTAGACCCAAGAAGATATTTTTGCTCCGGGTTTGCTAGCAGCATGTCTTGTGTGAATAAAGTAAAGACGTGTGTTATAGCGCGTCTGGCACAATCCTGACTAACTACCTGTTATGTGAGAAAGATTAGGACTATAAAAATTTATTGAAAAAACGGTATACCGTACTTACTGTACCGAAAAATACCGTAACATATCGAATTTAAGGTATACCGAAATTTTTGGTAAGGTATGATACCGTACTGAACTTTTCAGTAAGGTAAATGTATCATTTTTCCAAATATCGAGGTATACCGTCATATACCATACCGCGTTATATACCAAAAAAATTGATATATACCGTTATTTTAGCACATATCGATATATATATATATATACACGTATATTTATAATATTATATATCATATATATTCAATTTGAATTATAACAAACTTATTTATTTATATTATAAATAATAAATATTAATGAAAAATTACAAAATATATGAGTTTATTGATAATAAAAAATATTTAACAAAATGATAATATAATATATATTTTTTTGTTACATACTTATTATTTTAAATGATAATGATGATGATAAACTATAATATATATATATATTTTTTGTTACATAACTAAATAATTATGATATATTTACAAAGTCTACTAAATTATTTTTCTAAAACGAGCATATCAATCTAAATAATTATATAATTAACTACAATAACATAAATATAATTATAGTCTAAAGTATGACAAGAATATATGTGTTTTATATGATCATATAACTACATATGTTTGATATTAAATATAACATAAGCTATAATATATAATTAACAAAAATATATTTATTTTGTTATAATATATCATGCATACATGATCAAATTAATTATGATTCATATACCTAATCTAGTTAGTTATATAAAACACAATAATGTATATAGTTAATATAGTTGTAATGGATTATATGATATTTGTGGTTTTTCTTGAAAAATTTGTTATTAAAAATTAGGGGCAAAAACTAAAATACCCATTTTAATAAGTAAAAGATAAAAAATACCCACCTAAAAATAAAAGATAAAAATTACCCTTTTACATCACATGAGGAAATTTCTCATGTTATCGTGAACATAACATGAGCACATGTGGAAATGAGCACATGAGGAAATTCCTCATGTTATCATGAAAATAACATGAGCACATGAGAAATTTCTCATGTTATCGTGAAAAATAACATGAGCACATGTGGAAATGAGCACATGAGGAAATTCCTCATGTTATCATGAAAATAACATGAGCACATGAGAAATTTCTCATGTTATCGTGAAAAATTGGTAGTTTTTATCTTTTATTTTTAAGTGAGTATTTTTTATTTTTACTTTTTGAAATTGGGTAATTTTACCTATTACCCCTAAAAATTAACACTTAGTATGTTTTTGTATATTTTAGATGTTATTTAAGTTGTTCATTATAAATAAGTGTTGGTATACCGTGAAATAAAGATATACCGAAAATAATTAAGTTTTGGTATACTGTAAAAGAAAGGTAAGATATACCGAAAATAAGGTAATGTATAAATATATAAAAATGTCATACCGAAAATAAGGTATATCGAAAAGTATGCTAAAGTAACGGTATGAAATTTTCCATACCGAAGATAAATGTAATGTATAAGGTATAACAATTTTAGTAAGGTATACCGTAACGCAGGAAAGACACTAACAACTTAGGAGGACCACTTTTGACATGACTCTGCCGTATTGGAGAATATTTGAAATATCGTATTATGGCATAAAAGTTGTTATCTTTGTAGTATGACTCTTTTACCCTCAATATACTATACTATATATATCCCATCCTTTTTTATTTCTAAGGTTAACTACACTTTACTCTCATACTTGCATATTCACACGCACTCACAGCATTTTAAATACTCTCAAGTCTACTACGAGCTGACTTAAGCGTTAGAGATTCTTCTCGAGAACTCCAACAATTTTTCGGTCTTGTTTTGCAGGCTCTGCCGGTGAATACAAGGCCTAGCTACCTTACGCGGTCGATCTGGTTCATTGAACTCAATGTATTAACTTTAAATCTCTTGGAGCGTTCATACATTTTCTTATTTATTTACTGTGAATTGATTCCCAATCCAATATATAATAGTCATTGTAAAAGACGATTAATTTTTGCAGCAAAAATTAGGATCACCACAATTGCTACCGCATATCCTCTTCTTGAAGCTGATTAATTAATTTCATGTTTGCTAAATATATATATGAGTATTATTATTTTAGAGATTTAAGTTAAGAATATTAATGGATATATATATATATATATTATATACATATATATATCTTTCTAACGGCTACATATATAATTTATAGATTATTATAGTGTTACGTTTGGATTCACATAATAATGTAAACTTGGATTATTTATTGAATTCAATATATAACTGGTCAAAGTGGGGGGCTAGAAAGCTAGTTTTAAATGTTTTTTATTGATTTTTTTTTAATTTATGGGGGTCCTGTGCTCGTACCGGTCACCCCATTCTTATGTTCATGGTCGATCCTGGTATTTCGGGACCTTAAGTAACAATTAAAAAAAGAGGCTACTTATACTACAATACATTAAAAATTAAAATATTATGTAGTTTATATTTTAATATATATTTTAGTACTTTTTTAATCATTAATATATGTTTTACAATAAAATTCATGTTACCGATTGAACTAATATAAAAATAATGGAGTTAATACTAAAATTTCGAACAAGAAATAAAGCTTGAATAATTTCTAGAGATGAAAATAGCATATGATGATTTTACACACTCTTAATAGTTAAACATGAATTATAAAAAATTATAAAAGAGAGAACCAAGTTCAAATAACTATATAGATAATTTAGATTTTCTTAATATTTTGAGAAATAAATTTATTTATAACATTATAAAAATAATTTTTTTTCATTACATCATGTTCAATACATAAAATTGCTAATACTATTTAATGTTTATTGAGACATAATAAAAATATTAAAAATGAAATAGAATTTTTAAAATATACAATATATATTTTTATTATTTTTGGAATGTACCAAACTTAGTAAGACGTTCCAATAAAGAAAATGTGTCAAATTTACTAGGACGGAGGAACACTACTTTATTTACCATACTTTTATATGAAGAGTAGCACGTGTATGCACCACAAAAATGTCACGCTAATTTGATCAAATATATATCAGCATATCACAATCTATAATTGCTAATTAGCTATGCAATTTGTAACTTCCCAAAATATATATTAATTGTGATACTCTCTCATTAATAGTGGAGATATCTATATGCAAAAGTACAACAACTTATGACATGCAGTTACGAATCTCCTAACTTAATGACAATCAAATCAACGCAAGCACCTCATTACTAACTAATATAATTTATTAATAGATGCATAAGGGGAATTAACAATTGATAGTGTTGTTGAGTAGTAATGGATGGCTTTTTACTATAACTTTTAGTTTATTTGAACCGATTAAATAGTTTATATATAATTACTATGACTAAGAAATAATTATATATCAATTTTTATGAATATGCAAAATACGGGAGAGAGAGCAAATATCTGCCCTTGTAACTTAATTCGTTTTTCTGCTATGCGAATTATGTCAATGTAACTTTGGAAACCAAACTTTACAAATGAGGTATTTAAAAGAATCAGAATCGAACCGTAACCGATAGTTTCGATAAGTGTAACTATATTCGACGATTTCATTTCAAACTGTAATTGTATAGCTAACGGCTGAATTACGGTTACGAAAATCAGAATCGTGAATCGATGGTTCAGAATGTTAACCTCAATTTTATTTTTTATATTATAAAGATTTTTTTTACAAATTATAAAAACACATTAAAACTTATTAATACATTTATAATGAAAGAAATTAAAAAATACATTTAATTATTTTCTAGAATGACAGAATACTATTATTTTGGAATTACTATAATTTTAAAATTAATGAATGAAATAATACTAAAATTTTCAAAAATTAAATAAACATAAACAATCTCTGCTACATTATTACAGCTTTATATGAAAATCCAACTTTTAAAAGGAAATTAAAAATAAATGTCAAATAAAATTTCCACAGTTTGCTTATCTCCCACTGATTTCATTACTTTTTCAAAAATAACCTAAATCTGTCATATGAGAAATTAATTTTAAGTTATAACTGTTCTTCACCCACTATATATAAGCTAGCTAGGGTCTTTCTTCACCTCATAACACAACCACTCTTACATTACAATTTACTTATCAAATTTCACATAAACCGCATTATAATCCATAGATATGAATTCCTCAAGAACTGCATTTGTCTTTGCCATGATGATGATATTGATTAGCTTTTGCAGCTACTCAGCTACAGCTGATTTTGGATCTTGTTACAGGTCCTGCTTGGAAGACTGCTATAACAAAGGCCTACAGAATTGCTTCCGCAATTGTGACCTAGAATGCAAGCCTCCGCCGCCGCTGACCACCAGCTTCACCAAGGTCAAAGGTTGAGAGACGAACATGTGAAGTGATGTATCCATTATATATATATATATATATACTAATGTATAACCCGTCGAAATTCATATTCAATACGGGCAAAGAGATGAATAATAAAGATGGGTTTCATTTGTCTTCCTTTCAAGTTATACTATAGTTACGTTTCATTTTATCGGTGTACAGAAAATCACATAAAATTCATACGACGTTGATAATATAATAAACTATGATAAAAAAATATTTCCAAATTAAAAATAAAATAAAAGCTAGTCTCTGATATATTTTTTAAATAAATCATTTTTTTAACTGCATGAATAAAAGTAATCGTGCATGCTTATGTATATTGTGTAGGTGCTACGAAATTGTACAATTACCATAAAATTAACTGGCCGTGTCATATAAACTGTATGAATGGAATAGTTTTAGTTGACTTAAAATTACACGAGTGCGATCAAATTTGATCATGTATATTATGAGTATTATTATTATTATTTTAGAGATTTATATAAGTAGTATAATTACAAAAATATCCCTACAAAATTTCAAAATCCCAGACATTATTGCCTTCTCTATCCCGTAGCTAGCTTGGTCCTTACATACAATTGGGATAAAATATACTAGATGCATGATTATTCTAATTAGTGATTTAGTTCCCATAATTCCGATGTAATCTTATACCATCATTGGATAGGGGACAACGACCAAACTTTGGATTTAGAGGTAAAAAAGTAATTATATTTATATAAATATATGCCCTTGATTCGGATATATAATCTTACAATTTTGTTTCACCGTTCATAATGGACATTTATTAATATAACCGCAATTTTTATAGTTTTGAATTAAATAAATATTAAATTATATCCTAACTAATAAATAATCACGGTCCATGGTAGGTCTCGAGGTTTTTCTCTATCCGGGTAGATCCACTTTTTCAAAAAAGAATTCGGATCTTCAGTCCTAGCGGATTGATCCTGGTCCGACCTGATGCACATCCCTACGTTAATTCGAATATATAATCTTACAATTTCATTTCATTGTCCACAACTGACATTTGTTAATATAGCCGAGATTTCATTTTAAATTGAAATTGTTTATCTCATGTCAAGTTGTGCATACAACAGTTTGTAAGATAGATTGCACACTATAACACACTCATACCTAGAACACAACAGTTGGTAACCCAGTTCGGTGCAACCACCTACGTTTGGGGGGCTTCGCCCAATATAAGGATCAATCCACTATCAAGAACTTCGAGTTACAAAGGAATATTACTCTCTAAGACCTACTTAAGCCTTAAGAACCCTCTTCACTCTCCAACGCTCTTCTCTAGTGTATTGAAACTAATCTCTCCCTAGATTAGCCAACCCTAGAACCTGCAAGACCCTAAGATTATCCCTTTGAGTTTATAGAACACTCAATTACAAATAACACACGCCCTAACTCACTAATCCACTCAATAGTTGAGGCTAAACACAACTACACACTTATGTATGTAGGATCACAATAACAAAGAGCTAAACAATAAAAAACTTCAACTCTTTACTCAATATGTAATCGCAATATATCGCTCTAGAGTGGTGGTTGACGCCAACAATAGTGTCATGCATATATAGGGTGTCGTCGAACCCTAGCGTTGTCTTCTTGCCTTGCATGCGTGTTTTCTTGTGTAGAAGATCTTGCATAAAATCTAGGATATTTTCTCGATTTTGGAAGGTAATAAATCTCGAAATATCTCCTGTAGACGTCGCACGCGTGTTTCCTTCCTCCATAATGCTCAACAAGGAAATTACCATAAATAGAAGATTCTGATACAACTGTCATATTCGACTTCAAGAGAGACAAATCTTGCGATAGATAACTGAAATTGTCTCACATAAATTCGCCAACATCTCCATGCACTCACACAAATTGTAATCATGTAGCTAACGGCTGAATTACGATTTCAAAAATCAAAATCGTGAACCGATAATTCAGAACGTTAACCTCAATTTTATTTATCTAATTAATTCTTTTTCTTTTATTATAAAGATTTTTTTTTACAAATTATAAAAATACATTAATACTTATTAATACATTTACAATGAGAGAAAATAAAAAAAATACATTTAATTATTTTATAGAATGATAGAATACTGTTATTTCGGAATTACTATAATTTTAAAATTAATAAATGAACTAGTTTTCTATTTCGGTTATATATTTTAAAATTCAATCAAATTAATGATTTTTGGTTGTCTATCATTATTAGAGAATGAAATTCAACTTCATTATTATATAATTATTACTAAATTTTCTATTAGTGGGAAGTATTTTAAATGTATTTAATGTACTCTATAAGTATTACAGTATTAAAGAGTTCATATTATTTTAAAAAATTAATATATAATATAGGGATATTTTTTTTAATTCTCACTTTAATAAATAAAAGATAAAAAAACTCATTTAAAAATAATAGGTAAAAATATCCACTTACATAAGTAGATGAGAAAATTGATCATTTGTTAATGTATTTATTTCACAAAATAATTTGAATTATACGAGTACATGAGGAAATTTATACATTGTAGTTACAAATAAATAATTTAAATAAACTGTCCACACTCAATAAAATTCATATATATTTAATTTTTGAAGCAAACACGAGTATATATATTTAATTTTTAATCAGATTATGAATGTATATATGCATATAAATGAGTTCAATAATCTAAGTTTATTTTCATACGGACTTGAACATGGGTGAGTAATTAATAGATGTGTAACAAAACATTTATTGAATTTGAGATGAATAAAAATTCAAATAAATTGGTTAGATTTTATAAATATTCAAATATAATTTATTTTCATTAGTGATATTTATTTATAAATTATATATTATATATTCGACTTTATAGCACATATTATAATATGCAGTTACATGAATTTGAATTGATTACGTAATGTATATAGATGAATAAATTTAAATAATTAACGTTATTATTTTACGAGATCGAGACATAAATAAGTAGTTTAAGATAATTTTAAAATTTTATAAAATATTTAATCCCGTTGAATTTCGACGGGTAACAATCGTAGTGAGTCTAAATAGTATTAGAAAGTTATACCTCTTACCTCAATAAGATTGACACACCTTCTTCAAAAAACACTCATAAACTCAATAAGATGGAGTACTGATAATTTGCAGTCACAATATACTTCCCTTATTTGATTAGTTTACAAATTGGAATTGGACTATGTCGTCCATTACCGTTAATTATGTACCTATAAAATATAAGTATTCTTTTAATAAAATTGTTCCCCGATCAAATATACTTGTCAGAACCCAAGTGACAGTGCACGTGCCATAGCGTGATTGGGAGAAAGAAAAGAAGCGGGGTAAGAAATGGAGACATGAAATATATATAATCATAATAGAAGATTTGTCCTTGAAAACTAGACAATAACTCGTTCATAACTATGACTAATCTGAATGGAGAAGAGAAACAAATAAATCCAACAAATGATATAATTAACAATGATGTCATAATCAATGAACAATTGAACACAAATGTATTCAATGCAAGACGGTGGGAGATTATAGCTCGTAACATCAGAGCGATAATCTTGAATTCCAAGCGGTCAAATCATTTCAATATAAGCCGTTAATCAAGGGCGGAGGTTGGTGAGTCAAACTCGCCGAAAGGACTCACTCATCCAATTCGCCATGTGTGTTCTATACTACACGACAACATCACAAAGGGTCAAAGAGTTGAGCGTCCAAGAGGAGCCTACTACTTCTTAGCTCTCCTATGAAACGAATGCGTAAAATGTACAATCGTAATTCTCCAATATGAACCATTCATTGCAATGGTTCCTAAAAAATGAGCTAGCGTGATTGTACTCTTTTTATTATTCGGTGGCCCACGTATTGAATGATATATCAAGATTCTTTTTTCCTCCCAAACTTTAGGCATGCAAGTAGGTCCTCTAGATCATTTTTTATTATTATCATCTACAATAAGAATATACAAATTTGTAGCTATGAATATCAATATTAAAATAATATAATATTTAGTAGCATAAATCCTTACTCACCTCACCGTGTATTCACCTTTTCAGAATTATGTACTATTCTTCCGTCACTACCTTCTTCCTCATTTACTCTTACATTCTCTGAATTATTTTAGTCTGCATACACCACAAGAATGTGATAAACAATCTTAAAAATGTTAGAAATTATATTCACATATCTAAAAGGTGATACATTATAAATATTTCATAAATGAGATCATTAATACAACTTATTTCTTTTTCAATTGAGACATTCAAAGATTCTAGAATGTCATTATTTTGCCCGGTCTTTTTTCTTCCACAGAGTGCTACAACATATTTTCACTTGATAGTTTCCAGTAGTGTCCCCTGAGTTATCTTGCACTGGTCTTCTCTCACTGTGATTGGCGGCTACATCACAAGTAAATAAGATCATTTGCAGAAAGAATGAACAATCGTTTAGGGAGAACAATATATTTAAGATTAATTCATCGATTTAGACTATTTAATTTTCATCCACATTTTTGGCGGTCATTCCATAAGATTGGTAGAGAATCAATTTTATATTTTTGGATGTTGAAATATTTTATTACTCACCTGAGTAATCACATTTTCAGAATTGTGTACTACTCTTATGTCACAACATCACTACCTCATTCGTCATTTACTCTTGCATTCTCTGAATTATCTTGACCTGCACTCATACACCATGAAAATGTGATAAATGATCTTCAAAATGGGAGAAATTATATTCACATGTCTAAAATGTGATGCATTATAAATATTTCATAAATAAGATCATTAATATATATCATATTTCCTTTTCGGCTGAGACATTCAAAGATTCAAGAATGTCACTATTTTGCTTTGTAATTTTTCTTCCACGAGTGCTACGAGGTCTTTTCACTTGATAATTTTTAGAAGTGTCCCTTGAATTATTTCACACTGGCCTTCTGCCAATGCTATTTACGGCTGTATCTAAAGTAAGATCATTTGCAGAAATGATAAGATATACATTAGTGAGCACATTAACAAAAATAAACAAATATTAAAAAAAAATTTTGAATCTCTCATGTTTTCATTTAAGTTATTCAAGGAATTAATAATTGAAACTTTTCTGTATTTATATATATATATAAATATATATATATAAAAATATTATATTATATTTTATATAATATATATGTTTATTTTGTTGGCGTAAGAAAATCACATGAAAATCCTATGATGTTGATACTATAATAATTTATGATAAAAAAATAATTTGAAGTAAATTACAATCATAACCCCATTCTCATATCTTGACGACATGATACCGAATATTCTTTTGATTTGATTTGTTGCAATTGTACGATTTAAACAAGGACTGCTTCACTGTCCGCGACACTAATTAACGTGTGTACGATGTCACATTAATATATAGATTACTATAATTTTTATTTTTTATTTTTATGTTATTTTGTTTTGAATAATTAAATTATACTTTAATTAATATATTCTCATCGGAAAGTGAAAATTATTATTTTTTATTAAAATTTTAATATTAATCTACGGGGCATGCACATCAATCGCGAAAACATTAAACCCGTCCGTTGTAGGAGGGTGATCATTTTCGATACTCCTAGTCTAATTAAAACTGACCTAAAAAATTAATAAAACATTTACAATTTTAATTAAGTCGGAACAATTTCCTTGAAATGGACAGGATATTACGGTAACTGAAAATTCAAATTGTATATATTTTCAATTTCATCAAACATTGTATTCAGAATTTTTTGGGGCTGGGTATATATCCCAATTTTAGTATACTAATTTATTCACCATACTTTTATGTGAAGACTAGCAAGTGTATGCACCATAAAAATGTCACCCAAATTGATCAAATATATATCATATCCTATAACTGGGAATTAGCTATGCAATTTGTAATTGCCCAAATATATAAACCGTGATACTCTCTCTATATGCAAAATCATAACAACTTAATGACAATCAAATCAACGTTAGAAATAACCTAAATCTGTCATATGAGAAACTAATTATAAGTTATATATAACTGTTCTTCACCCACTATATATAAGCTAGCTTGCGTCGACCTTCTTCACCTTATAACACAACCACTCTTTACATTACTATCTACTTATCAAATTTCATATAAACTGCATTATAATCCATACATATGAATTCCTCAAGAATTGCATTTGTCTTTGCCATGATGTTGATACTGATTAGCTCTTGCAGCTACTCAGCTACAGCTGATTATGAATCTTGTTACAGTGGCTGCTTGCGACACTGCAATAACTTCGGCCACAGGAATTGCTTTCACAGTTGTGTCATCACCTGCAAGCGTGATGGCGGCGCCGCCGCTGACCACCAGCTTCACCCAGGTCGAAGGTTGAGAGACGAACATGTGGAGTGATGTGTATATATATATATATATGCAATAACTGAATTCATATTCAATACAAGCAAAAAGATGAATAATAAAGATGAGTTTAATTTGTCTTCCTTCATAGTTATACTATAATTACGTTTTATTTTATATTGGTGTTTAGAAAATCACATAAAATTCGTACGATGTACATAGAATAATAATTTATGATAAAAATAATATATTTTTAAATTAAAAAATAAAAGCTAGTCACCGATAAGTTTTATTTTAAAATTAATCAATTTTTTTAACTGCATAAATAAAATTGATCGTGCTTATCTAAATAGTGTAGGTGCTACAAATTGTACAAGCACAATAAAACTGACCGTATTAGTATAAACTGTATGAATGTATTAGTTTTAGTTAACTTACCATTGCACGAGCACCATCAATTCTGATCATGTGTTCGTGCAAATTAAAATTTTTCATTGATAATTTTCACATTCATGACAAGGACTCATGCAAAATTCAAATCTAGATTGTAAAGATAGTAAATATTGGGGCAAGGTCAAACATATAGGAACATTTAGTCTAGCTAATCGATAAACACATACTAGTTTGAAAGTTAGAATTAATTATAATCTTATCTCATATTATATATTACTCCTTCCTTATCAAATTGGTTTACAGTTTGACCCGATACGGATTTTAATAGTGTACTTTGACTTAATTTAATGGGGATCTATAATTAACAGAGTTTGTGTTCCACTTAAAATATTGTTTTAAATTGAGTTGTTTGTAATGAGTGGAGTTTGAATTCTACCTGAGTTATTATTTTTAATTGAGGCGTGAGTATTGATCGTGGTGGGTCCACTTACTATAAATGAAAATTATTTTGGTGGACGTCCAAAAATGCCAAAATGTAAATTATTTTGGTGGACGGACTACTCCCTAAGTTCTACTCCATCAGTCCCAATAAACATAATACAAAACTTTTGAGCACGGTTATTAAGAAGAGTGTATAAAGTAGTGTAAGAGTGATAAAAATGGTAGAGTCCACACCTTTTTAAAGGGATAACTTTTACTATTTTAGGAATGTGCCAAATTTAGTAAAACGTCCAAATAAAATAATTATGTCAAGTTTAATGGTATAGAGGGAGTACGACACTCTTGTTTTTTTTGGATTGGTATAATAAACTTGGTAGAGTTTAAAAATTGTAAAAGTTAAGCACTTAAAAAAGTGTGAATTATATGAAAATCCAATTTTTTAAAAAGAAAAGAGAAAATGAAAAATAGAAGGCAAACGTAATTAATGCAAGATCTCAATTTTTCCGGCCGGATTTGCACAATTTGGTAGATACATTTTCATTATTAAGCTATCTCCTAACCGTTTTCAGAACTTTTAAAAAGCTACAAATCCGAATAATCCAAATTTAAAAAAGAAAGTAAAAATGGTGAATAGCAATTAATGTAAGATCTCAAAATCTATATATAAAGCACAACTTAACTCCATTCTTGTTTGCATTAAACTATATAAAATTAAAAAGAAACTTTAATGAAGGGTCCTAAGATTGGCATGTTGGCTGTGATAATGGCAATGGTACTGGTGATAATGATATTTGATGCAGAAGGAATTGCAACTGAAGATGATGATTATGATTTTCCAGTCTGCAACTACAAAGATTGCATGGCCGGTTGCGATCAAAAGATATATTCATGTGATACTGTTTGTCGATTACTTTGCCCTCCAGAAAGAACAAGGTTGATACATCCATCTGTACACTAAAATAATGTACTATTTCCTATGCTTCTATTATTAAATAAGCACTCATCAATAAATAATACTTCAATATTCTTAAACAGATTTAATTTATGATGGAAAGATCAAGGATATGACGTGCTTTCTTAAAAGCTGGTTCATGCATTTATCTAGAAAACAATAACCAAATTTTCAAGTGAGCCCTAATTTACGATCTTATAAAATTGGGTAAACCTTTTTTTTTTACAATGATTAGCAAATGAAGGATATATAGATAAACATGCATGGGATGATGTGCATACATGTGTGTCTCAACTAACTCTTCATATTCTTTGATATATGTATATTCCAATTTGCCTTTGACTTGAGTATTTGTTTTTTCATTTTAGTTTTAATCCAATACATTAACATTAAATTACATGGCCGCGTCATAGAGGACTCGAACCCGAGACCTAAGCCTTGGGCATTAACCCCACTACCACTAGGCCAACACACGCACGCCTTGATGCAAATTTTAATGAAATGTAGTTGACTTGAGTGTAGTGGAGATTGAGACCCACTAAAAGATGTTATTAAATGTTAAAATATAGTTGATTTGAATGATAGTGAAAATTGAGACTCATAAAAAATATTTATTAAGTGTTAAAATATAGTTGATTTGAATGGTAGTGGAGATTGAGACATATAAAAAAATGTTAAATGTCAAAAAATAGAAGGTGCATGTTTTTAAAAAACATAGAGAGTATAATTTTAAAATGGTTAAGTAGTAAATACTCCCTCTGTCCCACGAATGTAGTCCCTTATTATATTCAAATGAGTGTATTATTATAATGAAATGGGACTACATTCGTGGGACGGAGGGAGTACTACCCTAACGTTTATACTTCCCCCGAGCAATTTAGACCCTAAAGTCAGGGTTCATTATGTCACAACCACTACAAAAATTGCATTATATAGCAACAAAATAGTGATGGAAAAATTTTTCGTTTCTAAATTTTAACGGATTAACAACGGAATTGTTATGAAATTTTTGTAAAATTTTAGTAACGGAATCGATTATGCATCTGAAGTGCTATCTGCATCTGAAATCCATTGCTTTGTACTGAATCTTTTCAATCTGAAAAATAAATTTGCTATGTACTGAGTTACTTTTGATTTTGAATTCGTTTTTTTGCAATATGAATGCTTCGTGTTTAAACTCGTGTTTTTGCCAATATGAAGTACTAATCTGAAGCACTATGGTTTGCTTGTGATTCTCCCAATTCTGAAGTTAAAATCTGAAGTGTCTGCCACTTGCTTGCCAATCTGAAGTGCTTAATCTGACCTGAAGTGTTTCTATATTGCGCACTATTCTTGATTGGGCACTATTGCCATTAATTGCGTGCCTTGCACTGTTTCTGTGACCTTATTACATATCTACTGCTGAATTTCAAGTGCTCAATTTCAGGAATCATCACACTTTTCCAAATATTTTATGAACTAACCATGTAGGTCAAAATGAACAAAAGAGCCTACAAACTGAATGCTCACCTGAAGGTCATCAAGAAGTCATTGAATTTAGATGCTGGCATGCTCACTCTTATCTTCAAGAAGCCATTGATGCTGCCAAAAAGGGGGAAGAGTTGAGCATCCCTGCTGCTGCCACTGAAAACTTTCCTACTGAAGGAGAGAAGATAAATGAAAAAAAAGGATGAGGATGACAAGAAAGACTCTCCTGAAGTCGAACTTACTGAAATTCATAAGGAGATGGTGCAGAAAGAAAGAGAAGAGAAGACTTCTAAGTCTTAAGCTAATTTTGTTGTATTTCATTCTTACTGAAAGCACTCTGTACTGAAACTGTAATCTGAATGAAATACACATATTTGTTTCTCTTGATCTCAACCTGATGACAATTATCTAGTTGTCCAGGCTCTGATTAATTTTTATTTTTTGGTTTGATATTATTAACTGATTAACTAACCTATCGTATCTTATAGATTAGGTGTTCTCCATTTCAGGGGGAATTCTTTATCTTTAGATAGATGTTTTCAGGTTAGGTTTTGGCATCATCAAAAAGGGGGAAATTGTTGGGAAATATTTATAAGTGTTTTGATTCAGATTCCAAAACCTCCCCTGAAAGATGTATTAAGTCCAAGACTGAAATCTTAGTTTTGTTTTATGAACTCAACTGTTAAGGAGTTCTAATTTTCAGGTACACTGAAGTCAAGACTAAAGATTAAAGTTATGCCAAAACTGAAGGACTACTCTACTGAAGTATCCCCTGAAGTTTTGAAGTTGAAGTTGAAGCAGAAGTCAAAGCCGTGTCACTAAAGATTCTCAAACTGAAGTGAAGCTCATCCACTGAAGGACTAAACTAAATTGGCCACTGAAGGACAAAACTATTTTGGCCACTAAAAGTCATTTTGGCACTGAAAGTCATTTTGGTCACTGAAGTCTGCACTGAAGTCCTTTACTGAAGTTTTTCTACTAAGTGATAGCCTAGTTCGTAGGCACTTCCATTTATGGCAAAAATCTCGGTAGGTAAACGCAATCTTTCTGCAGACACCAGAAACGACAAAAAGGACGGCTACTCCAACGGGAAGAATTCAAAAGAAGCTCTATCTCACAACGACTATATTTTTGAGAGAGCTCTATAAATACCCCATCACTTCTCACGCTTCAAACTGCCGACCGGTTACCCTGCTATCAAAACGCTATCGCTCTCTCTGCTTTCAAAGCTCTCAATCTTTCAGATTAGAACACTCTAAGCTTTCAGTATTCAATCTCTTAGTGTTCTTAAGCGATAAATTCTTGTAACCGAAGAGTGATTAGACTTATCTAAGTCATCTGTAAATCACTGTAAGATCATATCCATTAAGTTGGAAACCCTCGACTAACATCGAGTACTCGTGGACGTAGGAGTTTTTATCTTTGAACCACGCAAACCAAATCTCTGTCTCTCTCTTATTTATCTTCAGTATTTCATATTCATTATATATCATCTATTGAATACTGACTAATAGAAAAGATAAAGATTGCATTAAAGTTTTCTGAAGCAAACGAGTAAAGATTTAAAACCACCACATTCCGCACACTTAAGTTATTAGTCCATCAGTCAAACACTAAGTGTAGACTGAAGGATTCCTAACTGAAAGTTCATCTCTCACTGAAGTTCCCTCCCTTCAGTTCAGGAGCACAAAAGTTTTTAACTTAAAAATTGACTGGTGTATTCCCCCCCCATACACTTAGTTTCACTCGTTTCGGGACCAACACAACCTTCATCTAACACAACCACTCTTACATTACAATTTACTTATCAAATTTCATATAAACAGCATTATAATCCATAGATATGAATTCTTCAAGATAATTAGCTTTTGCAGCTACTCAGCTACGGCTGATTATGAATCTTGTTACAGTGGCTGCTTGCGACACTGCAATAACTTCGGCCATAGGAATTGCTTCAAAAATTGTGAAATCATTTGCAAGCGTGTCCGCGCCTCCGCCGCTGACCACCAGCTTCACTAAGGTCAAAGGTTGAGAGACGGAAATGTGGAGTGATGGATTTATTATAGTATTATATTATATTTATAATGATACTAGCGTTTAAAACCGGTCGAACGGAAATTATTGTATATTATATATAATTTATAAATATATAATTCTTTTTTTAAATAATAGTATATTTTTAGCTTATTTTTTTAATAACATTTTAGGTCTTAAAAATTTAAATATGTTATATTAAAATGATTATTTTAGCTTATTTTTTCTATTTAAAAGTGATATAAATTAATAAATTATTATAAATATTATTTACAATAATTTATGTTATTTATAAAGTATTGATAAAAAATCATACTACCTTATGATTTATTAACATCATTGCAAATTCATGCTACTTAAAAATTATATAGTTGCAGAATACACGTATTACATAAAGACTTATCCCGTGTAAAATTTATTGTTATATAATCACTTTATATCGTAATTTAAAAATAAATAAATGAACTAATTTTACAAATCTCAAAAATTAAATTAACATAAACAAACTACTACATTATTGCGGATTTTATATGAAAATCCAACTTTAAAAAAGAAAAGGGAAAATGGAAAATAAAAGTCCAACCAATATTGTACAATTTGCAGATATTCATGAAAATTAATACATTACCAGTTTAGCTCCTACAGATTTCAAAACTTTTCCAAATATAAACATGGATAATTCAGATTTTAAAAAGATACTAAAAATGGTGAATTGCAATTAATGTAAGATCTCAAACAACTATATATAAAGGCACAACTTTCCTCCATTCTTCAATACCTCCTGTTTGCATTAAGCAGTAAAAATTTGAAGTGATAAGTTAAATTAATAAAATATAAACATGGGGTTGAAATTTCCAAGAATTGAATGTATGGTTGCAATGGTGATGATGGTGATTATATTTAGTGCAAATTATGCAAGGGCAACAGCGAGAGAGGGCGGGGTAGATGATGAGCTTTCTCTATGCTTCCCATTATGCATGGAAGCATGCGAATCCGGACTAGAACGTCCTAGTGTATGCCAAGACAAGTGTCATGAAATCTGCGCCCCCGAACGCCGCCACTTCCGCCCACCCTCCGCCGCTGAGGTCGCCGCTGCTGGCCGTGGCGAACAGCTCCATTAAATATTGGTCCAAGCCAAGACCTAATTAATAAATATATTTAGTATTCTATGAATTATTTTCATTTTGTTTTATCTTGATTATTCCGGATTTGGAATAAACATTTGCATTGTAAATGATATTCCTAAATCATAGATCAAGCTCGAACAGATGAATATCCGATGATTCTAGAGAATCAAAACATTTGTTTTTGTGTCCTTATATTTCCATTAGAAAATATACAATATCTATAAGCATCGTTTGGAAAGGGATAGGGACAACTAATTCTTTATTTGAAAATATAATACATCGTGATACGCATAATCGATCCAACACTTTACGTGAATTGTATATAATATTATAGGTACCAACTTGTTCATCAACTGTTCGATAAATGTCCTCAACGAAATGGTGTTTTATTAATTTTTTTAGTTCCGGAAGGCGCGCAAATGAATTTGTAAATTAATTTTTATTTAATTATAATTATGAGTTTTAGTTTGTGAAAATTATATTATTAGGTTTTGTTTAATTCTAGTTGATTTGTTAATAGTTGTTAATAAACTTCAATTTATTTTTTAATTTTAGTTTTCAGAGTTTTGAGATGAGGAATATTAAATATGACACTAAATATTATTATAATTAAAGTACTGCCTGTCTTTCAATAATTAACATATTGTTTTTAAAAGGCATTTACAATCTCCTAAAAAATGTTCAAATTTATTGACATAGAGAGAGTACTAATATACTCTCACATTGCACTTTCCATATTTGGTTGAGTGTGTTTAATAGGGGAGATGAGATGTAGAATGATAAAAAAGAAATTGGATAATCAATATGAATAATGTAGTGATAATTAATATGAATAGTATTTGGTAGATAAAATTAAAAAGTACGATAATTTAATATTGTGTTTGAGAAATAGAATTAAAATGTAGGATAAATTTAATTAATGTGGGTGTATTTCTCAATGAAGGTGTGTTAACCTGATTTCAAAAAATTAATATGTTTGACCCACATAATATTGCCAGATCAAAATGATGAGTTTATTAATAAGGCTTAAACAGTGTAATAAATCTGGGCCTAAGATTGAACTTGGACATTCAAATAACTAACATTTTCAACAAAACAATAGATGAAACCAAATTATTAATCTTCATCTACCTTACCAAACACAACCTAAATTTATTAGTTGGAATTGGAATATTCTTTTATTGAAATTGTATCCGAATAGTAGAAATAACTTGTTTGACCAATGCCCCAAATATAGTCTCATAGAGATAAATTGGGTAAATAATTACATATCGTGTTATTTTTATTTTTGTAATTATTAGGTGTTTTATTTCTTAATAGGTGAGAGATTAATTGCGAAGAACTTATTGATGTTAGGAACATTTAAACAAAACATATACATAATGGACGAATTTGAACAAAACTTATCATATGAAGTAAATCCATCATAAGGTGTCTATCATAGTAGCATGTTTGCTAATTTTAGCTTCTTATAATTATTTTCCGTTATTATGAATATATAATGTTATTCCATATAATAATTATCCCCTAAAATATAATAGTAGTAATTCAGATACATATATCTTATGATCTTATCCCATAATATTAATATAAAATAATAGTAATCAAAATATATAATCACATCCCACGATTCTTATAATTAGGTCCTTCATCCAAACCATATTCACCCTAGCTACTTCCCAAATACTCAATCCATTCAGAGAAAATATGATATGCTCATCAATTCGCTGTATTTTTATAAGGAGTCGTTTAATTTGACTGATAAGATTGATAGAATAATTGTCTTTATATCTCTACGTTCGTATCTATAATCTTCCTTTTATCTTTCATTAGGAATTTCACCTCCTTCTTATGCCCCTTATTTGAATGATTAAGAGGGCATAAGAAGGGATGAAAATTCCTAATGAGATGTAAGAAATGACCGATTATGAATTTGAAGGGAGAGATTCAAAGGCAATTATCCTATAGTTTTATCAATCTAACCAAACAACTCCTAAAAGTATTTATCTTTCATTTTAAGACATGATTTAAAATAAAGCCCTATTTTTTCTACACAAATTAAATAATATAAATTACTTTTTCCATTCATACATATTCACCTAAGTCTTGTTTTTATTATTCTAAAAAATGTAAATTTATTTATTCACTTAAATACAATTACCCTAACATTTTATTAAAAGGCAAGCGCAATCCCTAAATTATTATACCATCATACCCTAAAACAATCTATAATTATTTTCTTGAAAAAAATGCAGAAAGGAGAAGCCCACATAAGAACTCAAAATCTATAAATAGTGGCACAATCCATTCACAAAATATCTCATAAACCATTAAAACGCTAGAAGTTCTGAACAAATATATAAGGTAAAAAAAGAAAGAAAATGAAGGGATCAAAAATGGGATTATTGGGCGTGGTAGCTATGGCGATGATGGTGATGATGATGTTGTTTGCAAAGGGAACCGTAGCTCAGAGTCCGGCCAAAAAGTGTTTGATTGAATGTTTGAAAACGTGCGGCGGCGTCACCGAACCTGCTTGTCAGGTGAAGTGCTGCAAACTATGCAACTACCCATGCATCAACCCAAACGGCGGCGATATTGGTGCTCTTCATTGACTGCAAAAATAAGTCTACACCCACAGTTGTTAACAAACTATCAACTCAATCAGACTTGTTTATGTTTGTTTTGAACTATTTGTTATGCACAATGTTCTCATGATCGACCATTAATAAAATAATTTTATGTTTTTGATGATGTTGTTTTTTGTGTCTTTGCATATCATATTTCGAAATGATTTGACAGGATATATATGATTAGAGGGACGTAGGTTTGGATTACATATGGGTTAATAGATGAATTTGCCGAGCCTATAGTCCCACCTTGCCGTTGCGCTTTTCTTTAGTTTGCCTTGAAGTTAAAGGAGCTTTCCGATTAAACCATGAATGTTTAAAAATAAATTAATTGCTAATTGTAGAATATTATTCTCGTCAAATTTAACTAAACCTAAATGCAAGTAAAATAGGGGGGTGTGAAAAATTTTATTATCAAATCAAATTTAATTAATCTAAGATTAAGTAACACTACAAAAAAAAACGTCCACAGGCGACGAACATTTCCGTCGTTAAAGCTCGAATTATGTCGTCCCGAAGGGCTAACGACGAATCATGTCCGTTTGTATTTCGTTCGTCGTTAGCCCAGTTGACGATGGAAAATAAAGTCGTTGTTAGCTTCCCTCGTTAGTTTTCCACGGTGGCCATCGACGGCACCGGAAGGTTAACGACGGACTATAAATTCGTCGTTAGGTTTTGACCGTTGACCTAAGACGGACGATAAATCCGTCATTAGGTTTTGACTGTTGATATCAATCATATCAATAAAAGCATATGTTGGTCCCGAAACGAGTATACTAAAAATTTTGAAATGCGGAATTTGGTGGTAAACTCGTTTTTATAAAAAATCAGTCAAAATCAAACTTTCAGTTTTCAGTTTGATAGCTAAGTGTTCTTCCTATCGAACAAGCTTGTACAGTGAGTATGAAATCTATGATAACTTGCTCGATTTCTAAGCTCTAGATATGAAAATAATTTGGCCTAGAATACACGAGGAAAATATAACAACTCTAGCTTAGAAACACTTGAGAAATGAGTGTTTCAGTGAATAAAGCTTTGAGCTTGAGTTGAGTTGATTTCTTGTAGTTCTTGAATTTTCCCGTAAGTTCTTCAAGTGAGGGACGCTCTCTATTTATGGTTGATGTAGATCCGAACTAGCCGTTGAGTGTAGCCGTTTGAATTTTGAATCTTATCCAACCGTTGAATTCTTCCCGTTGAAGTCGTCGTCTTTTTTTCTATTTTTGGTATCTGTCTTTTTTGACAAATTCTGCAATCTGCAGCTTTCCATAATTATGTATTGACCTTCAGATTTGGACCTTCAAGTTTGGACCTTCAGGCTGGCACCTTCAGGTTTGACTTAAGGACAGAAGCTTCAGACTAGACTTCATGACATAAGCTTCAGGCTGGGACCTTCACGCTGGACCTTCAAACTGGACTTCAGGACAGAAATTTCAGACTTGATTTTTCAGGCTTGGTCCTACAGACTTGCCCTACACAAAAATTAAGTTTTGGAACCAAATCAAAACATCATAAATATCCCAACAGCATATAAAATGAGTGATTATCAATTACATAGGGGTTAATCAGATGAATTTGCCAAGGCTAAAGTCCGACCTTGAAGTAGCGCTTTTCTTTAGTTTGCCTTGGAAGTTAATGGGGCTTTCCAATTAAATCACAAATGTTTAAAAATAAACGAATCACTATTTGTAAAGTCTTATTCTCGTCAAACTTAATTTAAATCTAAACGCAAATAAAATAGCGAAGGTTTGGGAAATTTTATATCTTTTTATCAAATCAAATTCAATTAATCTAAGGTTAAGTAAGCAAAATACGGGTTTGATCTCGTTTATGTATCATAGGTACCCACTTTAATAAAATAAGGATAAAAATTATTTGCATGAAAATAAAAATAAAAAATACTCATATTATATGATAAATGATAATATGAGTAATTTCAACACATGCTTATTTAATTCAAATTATTTTGTGAAATGAAATAAATGAACACGTGATTAAATAAGAGATAATGGTCTGTAAATACATAAACTATCCACGAATCTGGTATTGCACACGAACTAAAAAATCTGCCACACAATACATAAACTACATATTCTTCACTTTTTTGAACATCGGGCTTATTTAGATCAAAATAGTGATGACATGGACCCGAATTAATTACGTGGAAGTCCACCTAAACCTAAATGATGTCGTTTTTCATTAAAACAAATAAGATAAAAAAAACAAACGACCCGAATTAAGGTTTAGGTGGACTTCCACGTCATTAATTCGGGTCAATGTCATCACTATTTTGACCAAAATAAGCCCGAGGTTCAAAAAAACGAAGAATAGGTAATTTATGTATTTTGTGGCAGATTTTATAGTTCATGTATAATACTTCATCCGTCCCACTTTACTTGACACGTTTTATTATTATAATACACTCATTTGAATATAAAACGTGTCAAGTAAAGTGGGACGGAGGTCTTAACAAAATTCGTGGATAATTTATATATTTATAGGCCATTATCCATTAAATAAAGTGAGCATTTGAACTCTTACTTATATTCTATATATACATATCACTCATTTGAATTATTTGAGCGCGGATCTAATCAATAAATAAAACTAATATTTGATTAAATAAGATTATTTTATCCATCATGCATCTTTATTTTTGTAAAGAAAGAGAGTACAAAATCTGTATTGGTGTGTAAAATTTTAACGTCGATGAACTATCTCGTCATAGCAACATGAGACCTATATTTGTGCAAGAAAAAAAATTGGAGAAAAATTATAATACTCATTTTGAAAAAATACATGTTAAAAATACTCAAAATTTCAATCTACATGTCAAAAATACTCATTTTGTACGGGAATTCGAAATTACATGTAAAACTCAGCATCTTTTTCTGGAAAAGTGAAAATTATTAGAGAAAGTATTGAATTTAATGTAAAAAAAAATATTTTTATCTCTAACCTACTTTGTTGGACCGCCCCCTCCCTTCCCCCTTCTCTTTCTCTTCTTTTCTTTGTTGGACCTCTCGACATTTTTTCACGTATTAACTATAGATCTGCAATCACATATATCATATAAGCATGGACCGCTGGAAGAATGTACATGGTCCGCTCGGCTATACACGTGGGCGGTTCATACCACTTTTTCCAGAGGTCCATTGCTATATGTTTCTAATATGTATTATTTCATGCAAAAACAAAAAATTCATGATAAATTAAGTAAACATGCAATTAATACAAGTATATAAACAATAAACATGCAATATGTATCTTAAAATTACCTAAAAGTATATTATCAAACGGTAAAAACATAACAAATATCATCTAAAACAATTTAGAGTATGGACCTCTGGTATATGTACCATGGACCGCTGGTGAGTGCATGACACATACGCCGGGCGGTCCATGGTACATATACCAGAGGTCTATCCATAAATATGTTTTTAATGGTATATAGAAAACAATTACCTGATTTATATCTTCAATATGAGCCTTTTAAAGTCAGATATGCTGCAATTATCTAGATAGAGAGGAATACTATTTGGCTTTGATATATGAGAGTCAAAATGTGTGAAATATATGTCTTACGAGGTCTATTGTATGATATATAATACAACATAATAGTTCAAAAATAAATTAATCAATACAACATAATAATCCAAAAATATGTGTGGAATATATGCTTTTAAAACAAATGTGTAAGAGTGTGTAATAGGATGTAAGAATTTATTGTACATTTTAACATTTTTAAAATGAAATGAGTATTTTCTACATGCATGTTCAAATTTTAAATATTTTCTAAAAGCAAAAATTGAAAGTTGTACTTTTCCCTGTTAACAAAAGAAAAACACAATACAGATTGTGACAAAAGTTAATGTTGTTGGTGGAATAATTTTCACGGTAATAATTATAACAAAACTATCACATCATGAAGTTATATTTGTACATCATGATTCTATAGGAACAAGTGAATTTGTAAATTAATTTTTATTTTATTCTAATTATTACTTTTAATTTTGTAAAAAATATATTATCAGATTTTGTTTAAATATTCAAGATGATTTGCTTATCGTTCTTTATAAACATCAATTAATTTATTAATTTTAGTTTCCAGAGTTTCGGGAGGAGGAATATTAAATATAGCTTTAAATATTATTATAAAGTACTCTTTGTCTCGATAAGAAGTTTACACATTTTTAAAAAAAAATACTCACAATCTCAAATTTATGGGGACGGAGAAAGTGCTAATAAAATATAAGTGTTCTTTTATTAAAGTTTTACCCAGATCATACTAACGTTCCAGTTTATTTTGCTTGAAGGTAGATTGGTAGAATTAATCAAGCTAATCTTATATTTACTTTGATTGACAAAAGATGAATTAGATAATTTTATCTTTCAAATACTCAATCTTTTATTTTATTAATCTAACTTATTACTCAGAGTAAATGTCACCTACTTAGAAATTTTGTTTGACCAATGCCCCCAAATGTAATCGCATAGAGATGAATTGGATAAATAATTAAATTAATCTCGTGTTATTTTTACTTTTGTAATTGTGTTGGTGTTTTATTTCTAAATAGGGGGATGGGTTAATTTCCAAGAACTAATTAACGTGGGATGTGAATTTGCAAGAACTTATAGATATTTCTTGATTTGTACAGTATGAATAACCATTTGGTAACATTGTGTAAAATGAGAGAAAATCAATTGAAAGAAAACTTAAGCTCATAGAATTCAATGTCTATGTGCTTGGTTCCTTCATGAAATACCTGATTACGCGTGATATGGATGGTAGCTTGATTGTCACAGAAGAGGGATATAAGCAAAGAATGCTTGATGTGAAACCCTGCAAAAAGGTATTTATCCAAGTGAGTTCCCGAGAAGTAGCACTAAGGGCCCTATACTCGGCCTCTGCAGAAGACACAGACACAGTAGCCTGCTTCTTGCACCCCCAACAAAAACATAATAACATGTTAATGATTTGCGTGTATCAACACATAATGCTCAATCAGCATCGCAGTAACTGGCAATATCAAAAGAAGTATTGGCAGGATAGAACAATCCAAGGGAATGACACCCTTTTAGATAACGTAGAACATGCATAGAAGCTGACCAATGTGAGGATCCAAGAGACGCTACAAACTGACTAAGTTGTTGCACACAATGAGAGATATCAAGTCTAGTCATATTAAGGTATAACAACCTCCCAATGAGCCTTCTATAAAGCTGAGGTTGATCATGTAGATCTCCTTCTGCATTAGTTAGTTTAAAACCCGGAGGAAGAGGGGATGCTACAGAAGTGCAACCTAATAACCCCACACTATCAAGAAGATCAAGAACGTACTTGCGCTGATTCAAATAAGTTACATTCTGTCCTCTAGCTATTTCCACCCCCAAAAAATATTTCACTAAGTCAAGATCCTTAATTGTGAAAGATGTGTGCAAATAAGATTTCAGTTCTTTAATTGCTTTAGTGCTAGGACTAGTGATCAGAACATCATCCACATAAACAAACAAAAATGAACTTACCTCATTCACCTTTAGTGAAAAGACATTGATCAACTTTGGATTGAGTGAAACCATATGAGAAGAGGGTCCTACAAACTCCGCATTCCATTCCCGTGATGCCTATTTCAAACCGTACAAACTCTTCTCAAGCTTGCAAACTTGATCTGCCTTTTCTTTGGTATAGCCCTATGGAGGTTTCATGTATATATCATCATGCAAAACACCATGTAAGAAAGCATTGTTAACGTCAGTTTGATGAATAGGCCAACCATGGGATGTAGCCACAGCAATAAGGAACCTAACCGTAAAAAGTTTGGCAACAGGGGAAAAGACTTCGGTGTAGTCTGTTCCATACTCCTAATTATACCCTTTAGCTACCAAACGTGCTTTAAACTTATCCACCGTGCCATCTTGTTTTAGTTTCACCTTGAAAACCCATTTAGAACCTATGGATTTCTTTCCTTGAGGCAAATCAGTAATGGTCCAAGTCTTATTCTCTTCTAAAGCATCTAATTCACATTGCATACCTTTAGACCACTCTACATACCTACTGGCCTCTTTATATGATGTAGGTTCATGTAAATTCATGACATTTACCAAAAATGCCTTATAGCTAGATGACATGTGGTGCATCAAGGTATGGAAATGTAGGAGGCGAATGTACCTCATAGGAAACTTGAACTGAAGCAGTTGTTGAACTCACATAGTCTTGCATCCAATTTGGAGGCTTAGTGAGGCGTTTACCTCTAGTGTGAATAGGATGTGGTGTCGTGACTGCAACCTCCACAGTGGGATTAACCTGGGCCTGGTTATGAACTGAATCATCCACCAAATCATCATCCACTTTATCAATCCCAACATCAGCACCAACAATGAAACACATATCATCATGATCATCATCATCAGTATCCACTGCATCTGGTACTTGTGGTGTAGAGAAGTCAGGTAAAGTTGCCTCATTCTGAGATGGAAGAACATCTTGATATGGATTATCATTGATGAAAAATTTCACATCTCTAAAAATAAGTAACTTAGAATCATGAATCTGATACAACAAGAAACCTTTGTGAGTAGGAGAAAACCCTAAAAACATACACTTCTCTCCTCTACTGTCAAATTTGGATCTGCCATGTTTAATGGTGGAAGCAAACGCCAAACAACCAAATCTAGGCACCCTACTAAGATCTGCTTGGGAACCAAACATAATAGAATGTGAACTGATTCAACCAAGGACTTTATTAGGAATCCTATTAAGTATCCAGGTAGCCATCAAAAGAGAATATGGCCAAAATATATGTGGTACTTTGTTTTGAAACATCAAAGACCTAGCTACCTCCAGTAATGTCCTATGCCTTCTCCCCACTATTCCATTTCGTTGTGGAATGTTGATACTGGACTTTTGATGCAGAATACCAAGATTGGACAACAATGCTTGCATATTAGAATTAAAAAACTCACATTATCAGTTCTAAGTATTTTAACCTCCTTGCCAAACTGAGTTTTGACCATGCTAAAGAAACTCTTAAGCATATTCTAAACTTGGCACATGGAAGCTAACATATAAGTGCGCATATCATGCGGCTATGATCATCTACTAAAGTTAATATAAAATTGGCATTATAGATGTTATCAGATGAATATGGGCCCCAAATATCAGCATGCAATATCTCAAATAACTCATTGGATCTCCTATTCAATGTAGGAAAAGAGCACCTAGTTTGCTTAGACTGATAACATACCTCACATTTAGTTAGAGCATTTGCATCCTGTTGTGTGAGCAAATTCCTTAGGGCTAGAATATGTTGAAGAGTCTGCATAGAGGCATATCCAAGATTCTTAAGTCAATCAAGGACTGAGAGATTAGCCTGCAAAGAAGCATGAGGAGCTACAATTTCTGTGTTCAATGGCTTAAAGAAGTAAAGATTGTCATACTTTATTCCAATAGAAATAATCCTTTCATTCTTCTCTTTCTGTATGATGCAATGTGCTTTCAGAAACAAGCAACAGACATCAAGATCTTTTGCCAATTGGGCTACAGAGATCAAATTATTAGTGAACTCGGGAGCAAATAAAACATTCTTCAAAACCAATTCCTCAATAATCTGTACTTCTCCACCATATTGCACAGTCTTTATAGAGCAATCAGGCAGGTGTAAATCATGTATGTGATTAAGTTTATATACCGAGTGCATGAGATGGATATTACAACAAGTGTAAATGGACGCACTTGAGTCCATGATCCAAATGGTAGGGATAGGTGTAGTACCCACTATAAACGCATAGTATCCAGAGATGAATGGATCATCCTTTCGTGCTGCATTGAACATGTTGATGTCATGACCAGAAGATCCAATAAGGTCAGACTCTTTAAAACTTCCCATGCATTTGGCAATCTCTAACCAGAGCTTCTTAGAAAACTTAGGACTAAATTCATTCGATGGGTGATTCATTGAATGACCAAGATCAGTTGAGTATTAGTTCTCCACAAAGTTTGTTCTAGACTTTCCTCTTGTAGTCTTGAACTTCTTATACCACTCTGGGTATCCATGAAGCTTAAATCACTCTTTATCTTCATGGCCATGGATTTTGCAATGAGTGCAAAATAACTCGGTCTTCTTCTCCTTGGTCCTGCGAGGTATGTTGAAAGCCTCCTTAGTACCATCATCGTGAGATGCATTTGTGAACATCACATTTCCTGTATTTATCATTAGTTGTGTGTTGCAATCCAGAGTGCCATCAGCTACCAATCTCTAATCCTCCACTTGAAGCAATAACGAGTAAGCTTTATTCACCGTAGGAAGAGGATCCATGAATAAAATTTAGTTATGGGCTAAAGCATAGCAATCATTCAATCCCATTAACATTTGCATAAGCCGACTTTGCTCTTGATGCTCTGTGTAGACATTATGTGCTCCACAACAACACTCCGGAGGAACAATCAACATCTCCAATTCATCCCAAATTTCACTTAATTTGTTGAAATAATTCAACAAACTCATATTCCCTTGCTGTGTATTACTTACTTCCCTCTCCAATCTAAAACGTTTTGGACCATTGCTGCGACCAAATCGTTGATGGATGGCGTCCCACAGTTTTCTAGTACTACATATCTTATTGAAAGCATTTACAACATCCTTGAAAATTGAATTTAAAATCCAGCACGATACCATATAATCAGCAGTTACCCAATCCTTATAGTGTGGAGAAGACACAGCTGGCTCTTTGATCGTACCATCAACAAGTTCATATTTACTTTTAGCAACTAAAGCTCTAGTTATACAACGACTCCAATTAAGATAGTTATCGGCAATCAAGAGAGCAGAGACTAATTGCATCCCAGGGTGATCATTGGGTTGAATGTGAAGTACCTTCTTCAATAGTGTAGCATCCACATCCAGGTCCCGATTCACCTCACGATTCCATTGCCGATCGTCATCTACGTTCGGATTCGAGTGATTCGAAGTCTCAGCTTCAGAAGTAGATTCCTCATCATCTTGGCGAGCATCTTCCTCCGCTTCAGCACCATCGCGAGCAAGCGTCCGCCATGAAAGCTTCTTGTTCTTCACCATGATTGTTTAATCGATCGTACCTTACTTAAACTGATACCATCTTGATTTGTACAGTATGAATAAATGTTTGTAACATTGTGTAAAATGAGAAAGAATCAATTGAAAGAGAACTTAGCTCATAGAATTCATTAAAGAGGAGTATACCTACACAATCTTGTTTATATAGTACATGCATAAAGCATGTAACTACTTATTGACAAAAAAGTAAAAACAGAAATGATAAAGTGTAACACGCTTATACTAACTAACTAACAATCTCATTCGTTGATCTAAAAGATAATCCAACGACTATTATTTAAACTCAAAATAACGCGCTAAATCTGCCTCTTCAGCACAGCCTCGTCTTCACCTTGCTGTTGCTTTGTATCTTCACTGTGAATGCTCCAATAATGTTAGGAGTACATTTAAACAAAACATATACATAATGGACGAATTTGAACAAAACTTAACATATGAGATAAATTCATAATAATGTGTCTATCGTAATAGTGTGTGTGCTAATTTCCCCTTCTTATAATTATTATCGTTATTAAGAATATATAATCTTATTCCATACAATATGTATCCCCTATATATTACATTGTAGTAGTAATTGGGATACATAATCTTATGATCTTATCCCATAAAATAATTATGTCCTTCATCCAAACCATATACACCCTACTTCCCAAATACTCAATCCATTCCGAAAAAATATGATATATTCATCATTTCGGTGTATTTTTATAAGGAGTCATTTGATATGACTTATAAAATTGATAGAATAATTGTTTATAAATCGCTGCCTTCCTATTCATAATATTTCTTTTTTTAAATTAACTTAGTAATTTCACTTCTTCTTATACCCTCAGTTATTATAACCGTATATAAGAACTGGTAGAATTCCTAAGGAGATTTAAAAAAGATTATTCTATTAATATAATTGTCAATCAAACCAAACATAATATAATTGTCAATTAAACCAAACAACTTCTAAGAGTATTTATCTTTTCATTTTAAGACATGATTTAAAATAAATTCTTATTTTTTCCTCTCATTAACACAAATTAATATAAATTTTTTTTCCATTCAAACATATTCATCTAACACTTATTTTTATTATTCTAAAAAATGTAAAATCATATATTCACTTAAATAAAATTACGTCACTACAAAAAAAAGATTTTATAGTAACGGAATAGTGACGGAAAAATTTTCTATTTCTAAATTTTAATGGATTAACAACGAAATTGTTATGGAATTATTATTCAATTTTTAGTAACGGAATTAGTGACGAAATATCCGTTATTAAAATTTAGTAACGAAATTTTCCGTTACAATTTCGTTACTAAAATTGAATAAACCATTTTAGAAACGAAAATTTTGTTACTAACATTTTTAGTAACCGAATTTCTTGTTTTAGTAACGGAAGATTCTGTTGCTAAATAAAAAAATTGTAGTGCGTTATATTTTTTTTTAAATTGAATTACATTAACATTAAATTACATGGCCGCGTCACAGAGAATCCCGAGACCTATTATCTTGTGCATTAACCTCATTACCACTAGACCAACAGATGCACCCCAAATTACGTTATATTTTATTAAAAGGAAAACGCAACGCCAAAATAATCATTATACCATCATACCATAAATCAATCTACAAAAAAAAAATTAATGTAGAAAGTAGAAGCCCACATAAGAACTCAAAATCTATAAATAGTGGCACAATCCTCCTCTATTCGGCCATACACTACATATCTCATAAACCATTAAAACACAAACAAATATATAAGGTTAAAAAATGAAGGGATCAAAAATGGGATTATTGAGTGTGGTAGCTATGGCGATGATGGTGATGATGCTGTTCTTTGCAAAGCGAAGCGTAGCTCAGATTGAGGCCAAAAGGTGTGTGATTAAATGTTTGGGTACGTGCGGCGGCGTTACCGAACCTGATTGTCAGGTGAAGTGCTGCACGCAATGCAATTACCCATGCACCAACTATGGCAGCATTGGTTCTGTTCATCATTGACTGCAAAAATAAGTCTAGACCCAGATCTAGTTTTTAACAAACTACCAACTGAATAAGACTTGTTTATGTTTGTTTTGAATTATTTGTTAAGCACAATTTTCTCATGATCGATCATTAATAAAAATAATGTTACGTTTTTTATGATGTTCTTGCCTTTGCATATCTTATTTCGAACAGATTAGACAGGATGAATATGATGAGAAGGGCGATCAATAATCCAAATATTGGCTTATTTATGTTTGCCAAAAAAGGTTTGTTACGTAAAATCCGCTCCGAAGATGTCACACAAGTAGTTCTACATTTTGACAGAATTAGTTCATCCGCGAAAATAGCCAACAAACTTATTTGTTTGTTAACATAGCCAAAATTGAAAAACTATCGTTATGATAAGCGCAAGATTCATGCAGATACATCAACCAAAAGTCTCCATCAATATGGAAGAATATTCATCAAAGATATATCTGATCCCTAAAGGGGGTACAACAAACCAAGGGGGCGTTCAACACCCTATAAATAAGAGGTAGACGTCCTCATCAAGGAGCCAGCAAAGTATATTGTGTAACCCACATATTCAACTGTGTGGAAGGAGAGTATAGAATATTAGTGTTACCCAATATAGGGGCGGATCCAGGATTTGCATTTGGGGTGGGCTGAAAAATAAAATTTTTCTTAACACTATATTTTATACATGCATAAAAATTTTGGGATGGGCTAATATTATATCCGTCCCTACCCACATATACAAGTATGTGTGGACGTGACATTGTGAGTGTGAGTAGAGAGTGAGTTTCATAAGGGTAAACCTAGGGGACTTGCGGGAACTAGGCTTTGCTAGTCTAGGGTGAGGAGAGCATTGAAGAGTGGAGAGTGTTCATAAGGAATTTAGTCCTTAATTAGTGAGTAATTATCTTTATAACTAGAGTTCTATATTAGTAAATTGACTTTTTGGACGTGGCCTCCCATACGTAGCTGTTTGATTTCTGAATTATCAATTCTTGTGTGTTCTGTGTGCACTTTATTTCCGCATAGACTTTTGCCATAAGTTTCACAAACTGTTTCACGATTATAATATTTTCTGGAATAAACAAATTCACATTTATATTATATTTAGAATTATAACTCATTAATTTGAATTATTTGAGCGCGGATCTTATCATTTATAACCAACATTTGATGATTATCTTATCCATCTTGCATCTTTCTTTTTTTGTAAAAAAAATAAAAAAAAACAAAAAAATCTGTATTGCTGCGTAAGATTTTAACCTAGGTGCACCATATCATCAAAACTACATGAGACCTATATTTGTGCAAGAAAAAACATAATAGTGATTGTTACTAAAATTTTGTGATATCACATATATATTAATTAAGTAACGAATATTAATATAATATAAAAATAAGCTTAAATAAATTATCTAACAACATGATTAACTATTTTTATAAAATGACAATGAACATAAATTTTCTAGTTAATTCATTATGTCGCTTTAGCGCAACAGTGTCTCGTCTTGTAAGCTTGAGGCGTTATAAGTTTAATGATCCTGGTAGAATAATTTTCACTATAATAATTATAAAAATCTATCACATCATGAAGTTATATTTGTACGCTCATGATGTAATCGATTTGCTCCTTTAAGCATATATATAAAATATGAAATGACTCGTGTTTATCAGAAAAGTTCGGTGAAGTGTCTCAATGAAGTGGAATTTTTATTTTTGCTTCAAATATTCCTTCTAATTTTTTCTAAAGATAACTTTGTATTATAAAATTATGTCATCTGGTGTTTGGTTGGATGGATTATTCATAATTTAGTTTTAGATTAATTATTATAAGTTGTATGGTTGGATGGATAGGGCCTGTGATTTAATCCCGGGATTGTGCCATGTAGGATTAGTCATAACTTGTGTGTCTTGGCATTCCCCCTATGACTAAAATAATCTCAACTAATCTCGGGCCAAATTAATCACGAACAATAATGGCTAATCTAATCTTAGGTAAATTTATCCTTCAAAATGAGTGTTAAGAGTATGATGACTTTTAAATCCCTTATTTTATATCAGTCCCTTCTATTTAAATTATAATTTTGCCATTTTTTCTTTCTCCATTACACTTTAAGAATGAAAATATTATCAATTCAAATTTGGAGTGATAATATTATCTAGGAAGTAAAAAATGGTGAAATTACTATTTAGATAAAATGAAGTGATAAAAAGTAAGAGATTTAAGCATAATTATACTCGTAACAGGAGCTGGCAAGAGGGGCAGACCTGCCTGGCCAGACAGGTTTTCATAATTTTGAGACCCGTCCGAATATTTGCGGGCTTCAAAATGTGTGGGCGGGCCCGAAAGTCAATTTATTTAAAATAAAATGGAGAATTTGTTGACAATTCAACATTCATAATGTAAAATAAACAATGCAATCAGCACCTTTAAATTTAATAAAATTGAACAAGTAATTGAAAAATATACATATTAAACTTCACAAGATTATAATTTAAATTAAATAATAATCACAAATCATGAGCTTTTTGGACGGGCCTATAACTTCGGGCTATTTTGTCGGCTCTACTCTCACCCCTCGTTATGAAGGGATAAATTTATTCTTTCAATGAAAAACACAACATACGACCTAAAAGTGATTGATGCTTATGAAACTTTTTTCCATATGAATAATAGACGAATTTGAACAATACTTAACATATGAGATAAATCTATCATAAGGTGTATCATAATAGTGTGTTTGCGAGTTTTCCCTTCTTATAATTATTTTCCGTTATTAAAAATATATAATCTTATTCCATATACTACCATTCCCCTCATATATAGTAGTAGTAATTGGGACACATAATTTTATATATGATCTTATATCCCATAATACAAAATGGAAGTAATTAGAATATATAATCCTATCTCAAGATTCTTATAATTAGGTCCTTCATCCAAACCAGATACACCCTACTTACCAAATACTCAATCCACTCCAAAAATATATGATATGTTTATCATTTCGGTGTGTCTTATAAGTAGGGTTGTAAACGAGCCTAATCGAACCAAATACTATAATATTTTATTCGATTTGTGAAATTATTCAAATCATTCAATTCGTTTTCGAATGTTAAATAATTATTTGTATTAGATTCGGTATAAATATTCGAATATTTGATCCGATTCGAAATCTTACTATAACAAAAATTAAAGATTAAGTTGAAATTTATTCTTTTTAATATACAAAATAAGTTTTACATTTAAACTATTATATGCAAAATATATTTATATATTAATATTAATATATATTATTTATATATTTAATCGAATATTTACGAATATCGAATTGAATATCATAATATTCGATATGTATTTGAATACTAATCGAATCAAAAAAAATAATATTTGTATTCGAATTCGAATCATCAAATTTCAAATTGAATAATGAATGGAACCAAAAATATGTGGTTCGTATACGACCCTATTTATAAGGAGTCGTTTGGTTAGATTGATAGAATAATCAACTTTAAATCTCTTCACTCAAATTCATAATCCTTACTTACATCTTCATAGGAATTTCATCCCTTGTTATGCCTTAAATGCAGGGATGGAATTCCTAAAAAAAGTAAGAAATGAAGAATTATGAATAGAAAATGAGAAATTTAAGGCGATTACCAAATCATATCAATCTTTTAAATCAAACCAAACAACACCTACGAATATTTATCTTTTCATTTTAAGACATCATATAAAATAGTTTCTTATTTTTTTCTCTCATTAACACAAATAATATAAACTTCTTTTTCATACAAACATATTCACCTAACCCTTATTTTTATTATTTTAAAAAATGCAAATTAATTTATTCACCTAAATACAATTACTAACATTATATTAAAGGCAAACTCAATCCCCAAATCATTATAACACCATACCCTAAAATAATCTATAATCGTTTTTTGAAAAAATATATATAGAAAGTAGAAGCCCACATAAGAACTTAGAATCTATAAATAGGGGCACAATCCTCCTCTATTCGACCATACACTATATATCTCATAAACCATTAAAACACCAGAACAAATATATAAGGTAAAAAAAATGAAGGGATCAAAAATGGGATTATCGGCCATGGTAGCTATGGCGATGGTGGTGATAATGCTGTTCTTCGCAAAGGGAACAGTAGCTCGTACTGATCCCAAAAACAAACAGTGTATTGTTTCATGTATTAGTAATTGCAGCGGCCTCGATCCTGATTGTCCGGCGAAGTGCTGCAAGCAATGCAATTACCCATGCACCCACGTCCTTCAAGGCGGCGATGTAATTGGTGCTCATCATTAACTGCAAAAATAAGTCTACACCCAGAGTTTTTAACCAACTATCAATGCAACTGAGTCAGACTTGTTTATGTTCATTTTTTATTATTTCTTATGCACGATGTTCTCATGGTCGATCATTAATAAAATAATGCTATGTTTTTTGTGATGTTCTTGTTCGGGTCTTTGCATATCACTCATTTGAATTATTAGAGCGCGGATCTTATCATTTAAAACCAACATTTGATTAAATAAGATTATTTTATCCATCATGCATCTTTGCTGTTGTAAAAAAAAGAGGATAAATCTTTAATGATGACCTCTTAAACGACTCGTGTTTATCAGGTGTTCGGTGAAATGTCTCAATGAAATGGAATTTTTATTTTTGCTTCGAGTATTCCTTCTAGTTTTTTTCTTGAAAGTGATTGATCCTTAAATTTAGTGCCTTAGCTATGTGTCTCAGAGACTAATGGCAATTCTTGTACAAATGGCCTCTGGCAAAACGACATCGTTTTCGTTTGCTGTGTTTCGTAATTAAATCGAGATTCTTCCCAAAAGAACAAACACGATTTAATAAATATCATTTATTGTTGGTATATTAAGATTTGCATTCATTTAATTTCTTATAATTCAAAGAATGCGATTACCATGAATACCATTTCAAAGAAGAAGAAAATACATAATTATCCGTTACTACGAGATTTTCAGAATTAAAATCAACTTTCCAATTGTTTCGTTATCGTGTGACCTAAATATTAATTAAACACATTAATGTATATGCGTTGAAACTTGAAAGTATGATGTCGATTCTAACCTATAAATCACTGCACCATTTGAGGACAATTTCCATCATACTATATATAATATATCTCTCTCTCTCACACACACATACAGAGAAGATTAAGCGATATCATATTAGTTTATCAAATATGAAAACGACAAGAATTGGATGTATGGTTACAATGGTACTGATGGTGGTAATAATTAGGGCAAATCATGCAAGGGCAACAGAGAAAGAGAGGTTAGTAGACGGTGAGCTTTCTCTATGCTTCAAAATATGTATGGATGGATGCAAAGGAAATGTTATTGCATGCAATGCCCAGTGTCGCTCCATCTGCGCTCCCGAACGCCGCCGCCCACCCTCCACCGCTGAGGATGCTGCTGCTCGCCGTGGAGCACCGCTCACATAAATATTGATCCAAGCCCTAACTAAATAATATTTATACTAATTCTCTTTATGAATTTAAATTATTTCATCTTTGTTTATTTTCTTGATTATGATTCCGGATTTAGAATAAATATTTGCGGTGTAAATGATATTCCTAAATTATAAATCAAAGCTCGAACATATGAATTCGAAGATTCTAGATAATCAAAATTCATTTTTGTGTCTTTATATTTCCATTAAAAAATACACAATATATACGCATCATTTCAAAAGGGATGAGAACAACTAATTATTTTGTTGGAAAATATACTACATTGTGATATGTATAATTGATCCAACACTTTACGTAAATCTACTGTATAATATGATGGCTACCACGCTTGTTCATCAACTGTTCGATAAATGTCCTCAACGAAATAGTGTTCTAATTATTACTTTTAGTTTGTGAAAATTATATTATTAGGTTTTGTTTAATTCTAGCTGATTTGTTTATTGTTCTTAATAAATGTTCAATTTATTTATTAATTTTAGTTTTCAGAGTTTAGGGAGGAGGAATAATAATTTCATAAAAAAAACTTGACTAAAAGTTGAAAGGAATGAAAATCTAAGTTCTTGTAGGCAATACCAAAATTTTACGAACTTGTGTAAATAATATAGAATTTGTGTAATTTTACGTAATTGATAGAGGGAGTAATATTTATTAGAAGTGGAGAATTTGTTGATATTCATGAACATAAACAATCACCTACATTATTATTGCGGATTATATGAAAATTAAAAAATTTCACTGAAGGTCTTCTACAAGCAGTGAGGTTAATTGCACATTACATCATTTCTTTCCATGAGATCAATCAGTAGGTATCCTTCGGAGATGAATTGGCAGATAGGAGTTAACAGTGCTTTCGTAATTGTCCATCCGGCAACGCATTAAATTAGCTAGATTAGATTCGGCGAGACACTTTATCGCATCTTTTTCCCTTTACCAAACAATTTGTTTAGCCAAACAAGTCATCAAAGGGGCCACAAAGGTATGATACTTTGCTGTTAATTACGTTACATGGATTTGGGCTAACCTCGCGCAAGGAGTATAAGAAAATGAAAAATAAAAGTCAAATTAAATCAAGTTTTTTTAACAATTTGTAGATTTTATTAAATTAGTATTCTTTCCGTCCCATTATTGTTAGTCATCTTCTTTTCATCACGAAAAATAAGAAATTGTAATTTGGGTGGACTCATCATACATGGATCAATAATAACGGGACATGCACTCCAATTAAAAAAGATGGGCGACAAAAATAGGATGGAGTACTTTTTTTTTTAATCAATTTATCTCTTAAAGAATTAAAAACTTTTTCAAAATATAAATCTGAATAATACAAATTCAGAAAAGAAAATAGAAATGGTGAATTACAATTAATATAAGATGTCAAACACTATATATAAGGTAGTGGCTGATATGAATAATATTTTGTATGTGAATACAATGAACTTATTAATGAAATGAATATGAAAAAAGAATGAATCAATTTAATCAATTTATATGGTCGGTATTCTCAACGAATGGAACAATAATTCTTTAATTAAATTATATTATCATAATGAAAAAGATCAAATTAGTCCGAGCTAATTGAGTATATGGGCCAAAATTGATCCAAACCTATATTATAGAGGGACGTTGGATTTAGGCCGGACTTCATCTAAGAAATATTGGCGTAGTGGGGTGATGTTCATATGATAAAGAAATTATACGTGAAAATGAGAATGAATTTAGACCATCAATCTATCTAGAATCAATCAATCTATCTAGAATCAATGGTTGGGATTGATTAAATTTATTTTAAATATTTTTCATTATTTTATGAATATGAAAGTTAATTTTTAAATGAAAGTTAATTTGTAGAGAATATCACAACTATTGACCTATTAAAATTGAATAGTTGAGATCTTTTCTCATTTATCAAATAAGTATTCTTTCTTATATGATCTGAAATATATATATATATATATATATATATTTAGACAGTTAACTTTGTCCATGTTTGTTGATCTAATTTTATTCTTTGATTTGTTACTAAGAGATTGTTGTTAGTATTAGTGAACTAACATCTCTATGTAAGTTAACTTGTTGTTAGCAGACATTTTCTAACATACATATGTTTCCAGGGGCGGATGCAAAAAAAATTCTTCGGGGGTGCTCCATGAATAGTGGCCTGCCACGTAAAGGTATAAGTATGTAAATGACTCGAGCTGAGACGAATACTACTAAACTCAGCTCATTTAGAATATTAGGGTATTTGAGTTCGACTCGTTTGATATTCATATTAATAGTTTTTGAACTCGAGCTCGAGTTCGGCTCGAGTTTGAACTCGAACTCGTATAAATTTTTTTATTTTTAGAAAAATAGTTATTAAGACTCGACTAATTAAATGCTCAATTAACTTGGTCGTGAACAAACAAACTAAAACCGATACATGCTCGATAAATTTATTGAGCTCAAAATAATTCTCAAGTTTGGCTCATTTAGTATCGAGTCGAGCTCCGAACGAACTTTTTTCGAATCGAGCATCGAATAGCTTGCGAGTAGCTCTGTTCGTTTATAGCCCTACCATCACGTTATCACTTTTAACATATCGCTTACATCACAATTGTATTGTTTTTCTTTCTATTTAAATTATGCACAGTCTATGAAGCACTAGTACGCTATTTTGGAGAATGAGACCCAGAAAAAGTTAGATGATGTATAATGTATTGTGAGTAGATAATGGGACCCACATTAAAGTATAGTGAGTGGAGAAGGGGTTGCCAAAAATAGAAAAAAAAAGTGGGAAGAAATTTAGTGGACGGACTAAAATAGCAAAGTGGGAAGAAATTTGGTGGACGGAGGTAGTAATATATAAAATATTTATAAATAAATAAAAGCATATTTTGAACGTATCGTATCTTGAATTTTTAAAAATAAACGTATTTACATATCGTATTGTATTCGCATTCGTATTTCGTTCACGTACTGATGCTTCATAGTGCACAGTCATGCTACTAACCAGAGGCGATTGACGGTTTAATTCAACTAATTCTTGAATTATTAGAATGGCAGGAAAACTATCCATATTGCGACTAAGGGTGCTATGTTAAAATTTATCTACAACAAAAACAAAAAAAAATAAGTTTATGGATGGGGGGTGCTTCAGCCCACCCTAGCACCCCCTAGTTCCGCCCTTGTGTTTCCATTTGAACTTTATGTTATAATTTATATATAATTAATCATTGTCTTCCTTCACTATTTTATTCTTATTATATAGTTATTATTATTTTAATAATGCAGGAAAAACAAAATCTTCTCAATAAAAAATGAGAAAGCCTTTTTTGGAGTGATAACACTCTTGGTAGTTTTTACGAAGTGGATATGAGAGTTATAAGGAATGTCGAATTGAAGAGAAGAGATGCATTCATTATAAATATCACCAAACTTCATACTCCATGGTTGATGCTTCCAAAGATTCAAAAAGTTTGATGGAAACTTGAATGATCATTGGATCACCATTCTACTCACAAACGTGTTGCTAACATGTCTTCCAACACGACTACGTCAGTTCTTTGATGTCAAGACCGTGAAGATTGGAGCAGGATAGTTAGGAGATTGATGAAGGTTTCAAGAACATGAGTAGTCTTAGTTTTAATTAGTCTAATGTGAGATTAATCTTGTTTAGTGTTGGATATCTTAGGCAGATTTAATGGTTGTAAAGATTCAATACTATTTGTTTCTTTTTTAGTCTAGTTATGAGTAATTGTTCATTCTGACTCTGGACAGTATTAAAGGCTGTGAGCGGTGGCGGATGCAGTAGTAGGGTTGAGTTTCCATGTATCATTTAAAAAAATAAATTTTATTGCTATAATTCACACTAATAGTGGGAGCTTTTTTACAAATATTCGTAAAAATAACGATAAATTTCTGATTCTTTTTAAGTACAGAAAACATTAAAAAAAATTGGTAGGGCTACTCCTTCACAGTCCGTGGTCCGCGCGCCATTGGCTGTGAGGGTTGAATGATGAGATAGATTGTGTTGTAATTGTAATGTTCTACATAATAATTTTTATTTTAAGGCAACCGCGAGTTTTGATTAACCCGCACCAAATATTTTGATTGTGCAAACATTAAATTTCCGATGCATGTTAGTTATAGTCTTACTAACACAGATAATTAATATTACTCTTTTCTTGCATAATTTTATCATTGTATCTTGTTTGTAGTAATTTGCATCACCAAATTCTTTCAATATATATAATATTTTTTTAATAATAATATCTAAATTAAGATATATTAATCTTTTCTCTCCCTTATACAATATCTCAAAACCTAAATTGTCTTTAAATTTGTTATTGTTACTCATATTTGTGAATAAGAAATAAAATGAAAGTATCACAATTAAACAAAAATATCACCCAAGTGCGGCGGACATTGTTAAAATGTCTGCAAATGATGTGATCATGTGACATGCATGAAGAGGTGTTCAAAGGAATCAAAACAGAACCGTAACTTAACTTGATGGTTTCATTTCGAACGGTAACCACGCATGTATAAATGATTAAATTTTAATAATTAATAATTTTTAAATTGAAGGGATCGAATTAATTACAGAATAAATAAAATCTTCAAAAGTAATAATTAATTAATTAAATCACCAACATTGATCAATGGATCGGAGCACAGTCAAACATTTAATAAAATGGCATAAAACCTTCCATGTAAATTAAGGAACAACCATTAATACACAATAGTGGGCGATCAATACAATTATTAAGAATAATTAGTACATTCAGCAATCATTATATATACATTTTATTTAATTAACATAAAAAATATTATTGAGAAAGAGATGAAATCCTCAAGAAACGGAATGTTGATGATGAGCATGGCGGTGATGCTAATGTTTGTTGTTAATGCATATATACTAAGTTGCTGCTTCTGAAGATTGCTTGAACAAGTGTTTTGATGAGTGTGGTGGCGTTGGCTTTAGGTGCAGGACTTATTCAAAAAAATTTAGACACTCCAAGTCCAATGTGGATCTATCGGATCCAAATTTGAATGAATCAAATTCTTAAAAATGGATATAGATTCACGGATCCGGATGGGGTTCAAAATCAGCTGTCATCCCTACTTGCCTCTCAAATTTGCCTCTTAAATGATGCCGAAGATGCTAAGCCGAACGAAGTCGAGAAAACCGGACGGGATTTTGCTAGGAGTTACGGGCAAAAGACGAGAGGAGAAAGAACGCGATAGCATAACCATACACAAAATTGTTACATTTTGCGCAACAATTTTGTTTTGGCTCGTTCTCCTTCGTTACAACTACGAATTTGGATCCGTCTGCGGCTACGGATTCCTATTGAGACGAGCTTCAGTTATGTGTTTTCAAAAATTTCTGATTTTGCACAAGCCAGCGGTCGTTGGGCCTGTGCTGCAGTAGCGGACATAGGCTCATAGCCAGCGACCGCTGGCTGGCAGTTATTGGCTCGTTTTTAAAGCCTTTTCCAGGCCATTTGAAGGATACTACCCATATCTCTCATATAGAACTCAACTCTACAATTTTAGAACTCTTATTTTAGCGCTTTTACTTGTATTCAACCTTGGAAAGACGGATTAAGGTGGAGATTGATTGCTCGATTCCATAGTGTAATCATTAGTAAGTTCTTGTTTTGAGTTCTTAGTTTATGATTATGTATTAGGTTGAGTAGTCGATCTGCACTAGTTGTTGAACTTCTTATTCGATCGTTTATGTTATTATTATTTCATCCTCGTTGTTTGGATTCGTGCTTATTAAATTATGCCGATTGATCACCGTTGCAATTCGTTAGACATAGGGTGAGATCGATAGAAGATCCTTGTGTCAGATCAAGGTCCAATCAACTTCGATTATAATTGGAAGCATATTAATTGAGTATTTGCTTGTTTAACTTAAATTCTTAATTGTGTGGCTTAATACGGAAGTCATAGTCACAATCTAATTATCAAAGGCTTAAGCTAGAGATTAGGTAACTCTTAAGAATTCTAGATAGGCATGTAAATGTGTGTATTAATAATTTCATGTGATGATCGAAACAAAGGTTCAGCTCTTAGAGCCTTAATTCCGGATTTCCATTAATTAAACTGTTGTTGATTAGTTAGCTTAGTTAATCATACACATGCTATTTGGTTAGAATATTTAGGACTTATTGTTTATTTTGTAGCACTTGAATTAGGAAGTCATGTTAAGCTTTCCATCGAGATCCGACCGGGATTAGCTTGCCACGTGCAATCGACCTCGTATAATTTGCGAGAACCTAGAGTACACATTTTAGGCTAAACAATACAGTTTCCTTCTGCTTCTTTTTTAAATATAATCTTACAAAATACTTAATATTTTAAATTTCACATATATTTTATTTTGGTTCTTTCATCACTAAACTATATTTTTCAATTTTTTTTTAAAATATGTGTTAACCTGTCACAATACATTTCGTAGACGAAACGAATGAATTTTTTATTATAATTCAAGATAAAATTGGTTGTTGGTCAACATATATTTTGAATATATTCCATTAGGACCTTACAAATTTCTGAAGAAATTATGTTTTTTTTTCATTCATTTGTACACACATTTTAAATGGGAGAGGTAAATAGTAAATGGGAGAGAGATACATATTTAAATTTATGGACTATTTTTATCCACATGGCTTTGTTGAAATCCCACAACTTAAGTATTCATACCCCCTCTCTGATTAGGAATGTCATTAGGTGGGTAAAATTCGGACCGTACGGTTCTAAAATTGAAATGGCATCGTTAAATATCGGTTACGGATCCGGATTCGGATCTACACCATTAATTAAATTATTAATGATTTTGGGTTGGGAAAATACCCATGAGTATTTTCGGGTTTGGGTCACCCATGAGTCTCAAACACAATATGCATATTCTCTATCTCCCTCCCTTCCTCCCTCCCTCCCTCATTTATTGTTATTAATTTGATATCTATTGTTCTACAACTTCATTAACAACTTCATATTTCTCGGTAATTCATGATTTGTTAATTGTGTTTTTTTCCATAATTTTCGATTTAATTGGGTATTAAAAATTAATTTTAAGTTTAAAATTCAAATTAACAAAGCGATTACTTTAATACATTTAAACACCATGACCGTATCTAGCGATTTAAACACCATGGACAGGTTTGAAAAAAAATAATTAATTGGTCGGATCGGTCCGGATCAGAACCGGAACCGTATCTAGCGGGTCGGGTCGGATCTGGATCGGATCGAACATGATCGGGTTTGAACGGGTCTGGGACCGGAATCAGAATTTTAAAATGAGCGGATTTTGACCGATTTCGGGTCCGATCCGGATTTTATCCATCCATTGACAAGCCTACTCTGACTCTCTCCATTAATATTGATTAGTACATCTCCGGTGCTGGTAAGGTCAGGACCGTGGTTGTTACTACTAGCAATGACTTCCTCTTTGATTACTTCATTCTAATGAAATACTCAATTCGTCTACAAAAAATATATTCTTATTACTATTTGAATTTTCATTAAAATTGTACTATTTCTTTTTCTAGAAATGAACTTATAAAATTTTTAATATTTTAAATCATATGTATTCTATTTTATAGCTCTTTTCTCTATTAAAAATACGCTTTACAATTTATTTTCAACAAGTAATGACACACTTTTTATGCACGGAGAGTACAAAGAAAGAATGTAGGTTTTCCAATATTGATGATATTCATAGTCTAGCTTGCACAAATCATAATAATAACACCTCATCAACACGACATGTTCTGCAATTAATTATAGTTGTACTCAAACATCACATGACGATGCATTTGAACCCTAATATATTCCATCATTTACATTGATCGAGTAGACCACATACATCCTAAATCAAATTAATTTTATGGAAAATGGGTAACTAAATGTGGGAACCTATATATACTTCTATATATGACACTGTAGCTATCTAGATATTGTTGCATAATTAGGAGTGAACAACTTTTGCAACTCATGTAAGTCAAATTAGACATATATCACTTTCTAAATTGAATAGAATTTTACATGATCGATCGACATCTTCTCATTTCTTTCTGACTATTAATTGTTTATGTCGACCATGCATTCATGTTTTGATGGTGAAGAACTGGAATGCAATCGACATATGTAAGCCAAAATTAATGTGGTCCATGTGCATTCTTTTTTGTCAATGATATTAATTATAGAGAATTCTAACTTCTATAATTTGTGAAGCTCGTATTTATGTTTTTATGGCTAAATTAAACACATGAAAAAAAAATCAATATATTCAAACTGAAAGGTTGCATTGAGAAGGCTTATATATGTTACTTACCCAACAGCCTTACGAATATAAGTATATTATATATGAAGATTAAGATATATACATTGATAATAAATATGACCAATGCTTTTGATAATATAATAAAATACGAAATTATACATATATGTATTATTATATTTCTTCAATGTGTAAATATAGTAAATAAAATATCGTTTTCAATCTTATAATATCTTGAAGTGAATTTTAGAAAGTGAAGCAGTTGAAGTTCACGTGAAAAAGGGACCAACTGAAACTGGGAAAATCAAACATGAGGTAGCGTCTCTGACTATGAATTTGTCTGTCACACTCACAATGCCATTTCCTGACCCACTTTTTGACATTTGTGGATAAGTTCTTCAATTTATTTAATAGACTACCATATATGTTTGATTTTATAGATAGTATTTATGAATTATTAATTCGAATAGATTTTAATTTTGGACCTCAATACTCAACAGGGCTCGTGCCTTTGAAATATATTAAATTTGAGTTAGATAAATAGTACGTGTCTTCCATTTGTATGCACGTATGATGAAAAATTAACGATATAATGTGTTGACCTGCCATTAGTAAAGACTTTAAAAGATTCCAAGTTCTATAAATTTAAGGCATAAAAAGGCCTATTTTGAACTGGATTTTGGTTAATTACTTAGTTTATATTATTGGACCAATTTGGTGCTGTGTGGGCCCGGCCTTCTTAGAAGGTTATCACTTATCAGAGTATCAATTTGTACCAGAATAAGCTTCATTTGCATGGATTCCATATGTGTTGAGTTAGTGACTTAACCTAAACTAATTCAATAATTTATAATATTTCTTGAGAATAACCTGACTTCATAATTGATCCACTATATCATCAAACTAGCCGAATATATATAATCAAATTGATTTCTTTACCGCACAAAATCATGTGACATCGAACTACATGAAACTGTTCTTAGAAAATGGATATATAATTAAATTCACATACTATTTATTTTTAAATTTAAATAATAATAAAATAAAGATAATAATGATAATTCAACTTCAACTAACAACACCAATTTGCAATGGGCATGATCATGTCCATATTCTGGGGAGGGATTAGGCCAGGAATCTTGAACACCATATGACAAAACTAAACAATATATAAGACTTTGTTTGGATATCAAAATTGTTTTATGGTTTGGTAATAATATATAATTAGATTCTTGGGGCATATCTTTTGAAGCAAAATATGGCTGTCTAATTGTGAACAACCAAACATGATAGAGTTTCCCATCATGTGTGCCCTATGTGCAAAACAAAGGCAGACACGAGGGAACATGACCACAACTTTTGTTGCTTCTCTTGCACTTAAGTGCTTTTAGAAAAATATATATATATTTATATTTACCATTTGTTTTACACCTTAATCTACAAATATGTATTAAATTTAAATCCCTTCTTGGGTTTCGGACGAAGAAAAGCCGACGTGAGTACTCTGGTTGGGACGCAACGCAACTAAGGGTCTGCGTAGGGTATTTAGTTTCTAAAAGGCGTTGTTGGATAATGCTAAGCTTATCCCTTCAATTACCTGCTAATGTGCACAAGGATAAGATTCCACTGGTTGAATATCATTTTGATCAGAAAGTGCTAGACCATATGGGATAGGAAGCTAACCAAGAGAAGAGTGGAACAAACTTTCTATACGAAGCTTCTTTGTATGAATTTTATCCACTACTTTCACTGTCCTCTCACGGAACCAAAATAACACAGCTTGCCCGATGTTCGGGCAAGCCTAACACTATAAAAAAAAAGCTAAATCGGATTAGTCAAGTCGTGTGCGGATCTGTTCGATTTCTTAATAAATTAATATTACCTTGTTAATTTTTTTTTATAGTTTATTATGCAAAGGCTAACATGTTCTTCACCTTAAAGTCTTGCAAAATACAAGTAGTCGGGTTGACTATTCATGGCTTAGTTGTATCTATTCTCTTTTTTAATGTTAATATCAGCAATGCAATTCATCCTACGAGGATACGATAAACATAATCCTGCTTCCGATCCATGAGCCAAAAAGTTATAATTGGTAATCAAGTAGTAGTACATTATTCTCCAGTTACATTTTGATACCAATCTCACATTTTATTATTTCAATATATTATGCATAATAGAACGTCATGCATTACGAAATATTATAAAGCTAGACAGACAAGGAGTGAAACAATTAACATGCTGCATATACTTTATTTAAACAAAACCTAATATAACTTTCACCAAGTTGTTGCAAACTCTTAATTTCCCTCCAGAAATAAAATTTTGTGTCGAATATTATTGACATTTACCTTTACCATTCTAGTTGGTCAATGAAATAGCCTCATTTTGCACCAAAAGTAACTAAATAGTCAAAATGAAGGAAATTCCAAAGATATGATCGATGATGGCCTAAAATGAAAAGAAATGGATAATTAACCACCAATTAAAATAAAGATAATTAAGTGTCGATGTGCATGATATTGAATTAATAGTTTTGGACCACTAACGTACCGTCGGTAAAGTACATATCTGAAATTTAAATCAAAAGTAAGTGGTTGAAATTAATATATGAAATTTAAATCAAAAGTAAGTGGTTGAAATTAATATATGCAAAACAATATTAGTACCAAAACCAAAAGATATGTAATTAAGGAAAGTGATTATATCTAAACAAATACGCCATTTTAATTTGCGCTCTGCACAGTGTTGCTTTCTGATCTGTTCAATTTTCTTTGATTAATTAACTCTCTTTTTTTTTCATTTATGTTTTAACTCTGCATAGGTCAGAACATAATACTTAATCACGTACATATGTTGTCTATCTATGAATGTTGCAATTTCAAAATCTCAATGTTACACACTCACACACACACACAATATTGGAAAAGTTTCATAGGTCAATTTAACATTATTAATATTGTCACATTATTTGTTTCGTATGTAGTTTTTGCTCACGTGGTCTAAAATGTAAGGTTGGCCTATATATAGTAAGGCTTGTATAAAGGGAGGGCCCGATTGTTGGAGTCCAATTAATATCATGTGATTTCATGAATATTAACGTACTACTAACAATTAACCTTCAAAACTGAAGTCTAAATTAATTGTCATTAATATAAATATTACTTCTATGTCCCAGTATTGTTTCCCAATTTAACTAAAACTATAAGGAGGTGATTGGTATGATGGAATGGAATAAGGTAGGAATGGAATGGAGTGTGGAATGTAATGAAATTGTTAATCCATTCCTATGCTTGGTATGTATAAGGAATAAGAATGGAATGGAATGACAATTTATTTATTAATTTAATCCTTATAATTGATAACTACAAATAAAGTAAATAAATAAATTATATTTATATTGTAATGCGAAATCATACTTTTAATATTCCAAATAAATTTATTCTTATCATATATGTTAAAAAAAAATTGTCGAAATTCTCTATTTTTTCTTTATTTTTCAATTATTTTTATGGACCAAAATATTTCAAAAAAATATATATATTTCAATATAGGATATAAAACGTGGGGGTGAACATTCGGATACATGATTCAATTTTGTCTAAAAAATCAAACCAAACCAGATTAATAAAAATGAATCGAAAAAGATAGTTCAACCAAACAAAAAATTAACTAGACCAAACTAACAAAGTTTATTTTGATTTAGTTCGATTTATCCAAATATTTTATTTCGTAACTTATTCCATTCAATTTTAAAATAATTAATTAAAAAAAAATAATCATTCATTTATATTTTCAATAGTTATCATGTACTAAAAAATTAAAAATCTAAATTAAAAATTATAATCACAATACTTAAATTATTAAAATATTCTCATATATCTTCAATAGTTTCAAATGATAATAAACATTATAAATTTATTGAATTTCATAGTTTGTAAATCTAGAAAAATTAAAATAAAAATGAAGTGAATAAATTATCACATTTAATTTATTAAATAATTTTAAAATTTAAATTATATTATAAAATATAATAAAAATAATAAAATTATATATGATAAAATAATTTTATTTGATAAAAATAAATTATATTTTAATATTAAAAAATAATTCGATTTTTGTATATTCTTTTGATTTGGTTTTATCTAAATCCTATTCAAATCTGATTAGAATTTGATTTCGAAATAAAATCCAACCAATCAAATATTTGAGTTTGATTAATTTTGCTCACACCTACTAAAACGTGTATGCTATGACTATGTTATAACTAGGGGTGTAATCGAATCGAACTGAACCGAATACTGTCAGGCTCGAGTTCGGCTCGATTAAAAATTCGAAGGCTCGAGTTCGATTCGAGTTTTGAAAATCAAACTTGAGTTCAGTTCGATAAATAAAAAACGAGCCCGAGTTCGGTTCGTAAATTATTCGATTTAATAGTAAATTCGAACCCGAGCTCGAACTCGGCTCGAGTTCGTTAAATATTCGAGTTCGAGTTCGTTAAAAAACTCATTTATTAAATTATTTTGTTAATATTATATATTTTTATATTATTTTGATAAATTCGTGAACTAGTTCGTATATAAAGTTCGTGAACTATTTGAAGTTCGACTCGTTTTTAAAGTTCATGAACAAACTCGTTAACAAAGTTCATGAACTAATCGAAACTCGGTTCATTAAATTATATTCGAACATGTTCGCGAACTTTTCGAACCGAATACCTTTAGGCTCGAGTTCAGCTCGAAAAATTATTCGAGCTCGATTTGAGGCTCGAGTTCGGTTCGTTTAGTAAATGAACAAATTCGAAACGAACTTTTATCGAGCAGAGTTCCGAATAGTTCGCGAATAGTTTGGTTCACTTACACCCCTAGTTATAACAATCAAAAATAAAATCATATAGCAATAAAATCTAAATTAGAATGAAAATTTTAAATTATAAAATAACTCATTTTGCATAGCAAATAAATAATATCAAAAAATTTAAAAATATATAATTTATATCATTTACTGAATCTTTCTAATAATATATATTTTTATTAAAAATAGTTTTTTAAATATTATAAAAAATTTAACATTTTTTTTGGTAGGAGAGAGGTGTGATGTATAGTAAAATTAACAAAATAATAAATATTTTAATTAATTTTGTCTTAATGAAAAATAGCAAAAAAAAAAATATTGAATAATTAGTTTGGAGCCTAGGAATGGCTAATACATTTGATTAGAGAGGAATGACTAATACCTCTCCTAATGGAATGGTAATTCCAAACGGAATGTCGATTCCTAATCAAAATACGAACCAAGCAAATGAATGGAATGGAGGAAGGAATGGTCATTCCATTCCACCCTCCATTCCATCATATCAATCACCTCCTAAGGAGTTGATTGGTACGGTGGAATGAAATAAGGAGGGAATGGAATGGTGTGTGGAATGAAATGACAAAATATGTTTGATTCTTATACTTAGTATGTGCAATGAATACGGATGGAATGGAATCGCCAAAAAAATTTTATATTTTTATTACAATAATATTTATAATAAAATTTATTTTTTATTTTTTACGGATTCAATTTTAAATATAAAAACAAAAAAAAATATTTAAAAAAATACCACTTTATGCGCACAAGCAGCATATATAACACAATTTCCACACTCACATACAATATATACACATATGCACACTACGATCGACTTATGTCAAATACTACACTTATGTCAAATATGCACATATCGTTCATTATCATCATCGTCCTTCATTGGACCACTAACACACACAATATCATTTTCCCAACATTTTTTGTATGATTTTTATGAGTGTGTGTATGTTACAGTGTTTGTAATAGAGTATGCGTGCTCAAGAATCTACATACAACCAATATATTCCCCACAATCTCAAAACTGTGAGTGTTTTATTGACTTTTGGATCAAGAATAGTAATATAGAGGTAGTATTTATTTATATATTCATATATTTTCAGATCTTTTTAGCATTTATGGTTGGATTATATTGTTTTGTGTAAATGAATGTTTCTCGATCCCTATTCACAACCAGAGCTGACAAAAATGGCCCGAACCCATAGGCCCTCCCAAAAGTCCGGGTTTTGGGCAGGCTTGAGCTTTTTGAAAAAAGGAGGCCCGAAAAAAAACGGGTCCAAAAAGTCTGCCCTAAAATTGTCTTGGGCTCGATGGGCTTTGGGCTAAAAAGCCCGGGGTTTTCGGGCTAAAAAGTCCGCCCGATAGTATAGGTTAAAACACTTTTTTTCGTAATTGTTATTTAATTTAAATTACCAGTGTAATATTTATTTATATTTTGTATAACTTTGATAGATAATTAATAAAATACTTTTAAAGTTTTAATTGTTTATTTTGAGATTGTTATATAATTTTAATTATGAACTTGTAGTGTTTATATTTTAGTTTTTAATTATTCATTCAAAATTTTATTAACATTTGAAGGTGTTAATTACATAGTTTTATTTTACATATTAAATAAATAAAACTTCGGGTCTGCCCACAAAAAAATCCGACAACCTAAATTCTAACATTTTGAAGCTTAAAAATATTCGGATGGACCTAGACGAATTTCAAAATTTTGAAAAGTCCGTCGGGCCGGGGCCGGGTAGGTTAGGCCCGCCACTTTGCCAGATCTATTCACAACAAACAAATAAATAAAGCACATGATTACTAGTTACAAATTTTAGTGACAATTTTTTTTGTCCGTCATCATCTCTCGTTATTGCTTCTCTAGTTAAATGTCAATAACGGTATAATACAATTTTTACTCTCATCAATTAAATGTATGTTTTCTTGTAGTGTTAATTGAATTGTGTTATAAAATGAAAGAGTTCACTAATTACCAAAAAAGAATAAAAAGAATCATGTAACAAATTCATGGACAAACTAAAATCGCAAACCAAAATCGCAAAATAAAAAACAAATGAATAAAGTTACGAAGACGTGAAAAAAATTATTTTTTATCTAATTTACATATATCGGTACATGTCGGTATTGATATCTCGGATGGGATTCTCTTGTGTCTCACATTCTATGTATTACAAGGAAAATTTGCATTTTATTTAATATTTATTGAAAATAAAATTTTGTTATCATATAAATAATCATAACTAATATCTATTTGAAAAAAAAAATTATATTTTATTTTTGAATTTTTCTATCCTAAAAATGATTTTAAAATGTCATTAAATGTTAAAAATAATTATATATAGATGAAAATGGATTAATCAAAAAATTGTTTGTGAGATATAAAACATGTAACACAAAAGCGAGAATTGAAACCTATATTTTGAAATTTAAAAATATTCAACAATTATAATCACGACTTTTGACTAATAAATATCACACTAATAATAAAATAAAATTAAAAAAAAAGAACTCTTAAAATAAAATAACGAATCCCTATTTTTTATTAATTTTGTCAACCACCACCACCACAAATCAATTAAGCCCATCACATGCGATGTCCCCCCGGCCCACAACTAACGGCCCAGATTAAACCCTCTCAATAACTATGGAAAACAAGAACCGTCGGATATGTCTATATCCAAGATTCAATCCTGTCGGGGGTACTGTAGTAATTTCAGCAGCAAACAATTCCCCACCTTTGTTTCTCATGTGACCGACCACTAAACTTCCTTTGACCTGGCACTGTCGTCTCTCTTGCATTTGCATGTATATAAAACCTAACATATTTTTCTTCAAAACTTACCTAGCTACCAACACTATTATTACAAAAAAAAAACATATCTTTTAGTCATTTACTTTAGTTCAACGGAAAATGGAGAAGGCTGTTGTCGGACTCGAAACGGAGCTGCGGCTGGGGCTTCCCGGCGGTGGCGGTGGTGGTGAGGTGGAGAAGAATGAGAAGAAGAGGATTTTTGATGAGTATAATAATGGGGGTGATGATAAGGCGGCGGTGCCACCCAAGAATATGGTGGTGGGTTGGCCGCCGGTGGCGGCGTTCCGGCGGAGGAATAGCTTCAATAGCGGCGGAAAAATATACGTGAAGGTTAGCATGGATGGAGCCCCATTTCTTAGGAAGATTGATTTGAACATGCACAAAGGCTATTCTGAGCTTACTAGTGCTCTTGAAGATTTATTTGACTGTTTTGGAATTGGTGAGTTTCTCTAATTAATTCATTTCTTTATTTAATTTGTTTCAGTATTTTCGTTTTTAAGAGGGATTATGTGTATGTGTTTTTGCATGTTAGTTAACTGTGATTATTTGAATAGCTTATTCATGCAAAGCATATTTGATATTTGCGTCTAAGCTAGGTTAGTTATAAGCTAGCTGGCCCTTTCTTCTTTATATAAAAAAAATGTAGTTTGATTTTCAACTAATTAATATATGTTAGGGCTTTTTAGTTGATTTGTATATATATGTGTTGGGGGGTGAATGAATTAGCTAGCTAGCTAGGTTATAAGAATTGGTTTACATTGATTTGGTTAGTATAAAGTGGGTTTTGCTTATGGAGTATTCATTGTTAAAATTGCAAACATTCAATCATGACTATGGACTTGGACTAGACGTTATATATGCATGTAGGCCTCACACTATGATTAATGGTGATATATCATGATTGCACTAATAAATATTTTCTCAGCAAGTTTTCTATATGTTGAAATATGACATTTTATGTTGAATTTAAACGATGCATTATTCATGAATTGCAATTTTGAAATTAGGTTCTTAATTCTAGCATCAATTCACCGATCGCTACAAGAGCTGTTTTGTGCATTTGAGAATTTATACATCCTTTAGTTAACAAATTACTTTCTTGGTTTCCAGTGACAACTATTTGAATTAATTTTAGCTTTCTTTAAATGATGTAGTTCCTGCACTAATTCAATTAATGTTAATAATTCTTATAAAAATATGAGATATAGATCATAGATGCATATATCAAGTATCCAAGGTATATAAGAAAGTGTGAATTTTTTTTTCCCATCTCAATTGTGGATTAGTTGAATTCCCACTCAATTCTATGTCATTGCTGCTTGATATATTGTTTTCTATATATATATTTGGTTTGTTTTTCTTTTCGTCCTTTATCCTATTAATGTTGGTTTATTTTTAAAAATAACACATTAAAATTTGTAAATCCTATTATTTTTTTATCTTTTACACCATTCTTTATTTTAAGTAAAAAAAAAAAAAAAAGCATAAAATGCAACTAAATACTAATGCATTCCAAAAGGTTAAAATAAACAGGGAGGAAACTTTTAACAGTAAAATTAGCAAAAAAGTGATTAAACTTTTAAATAAAAGTAAAAAAACAAAAAAAAAAGTAGTACTATTCTAAGAAGAGAAATCATGATTTCAGAGTCAAAAGACATCGTATGTTACACGAAGGAAGGGTGCAAACAAACATGAAAATTAAATAAATGGCATTCAATTATGTCATAATATTGTCGGAAAAAGTACATACAATAATTTATGACAACTACAGTCGTGCGATAGTTATTGCTAGCAACCCCCTTTATTGATGTTTGTTTTATGTTCTGCATTTTGCACGGTTACATTATACTCCACCCCTTATAAATTTTTTTATTCAGTTTATTATTTTGGTTCATCTAGGAAAAAAAATTGCTTCAATTACGAATTAATATGTTATTCAATTTGTTTTTTTAATTAGAATTTTTTTATTTTATACAATCAATTTAATTTAAACATAATAAATTAAGTGCGTTTCAAAATCGACTCAAAATACAATATACAAAAAATAAAATTATTGTTTAATTCTAATTTACTACTAAAGTTATAATTCTGAATTATGTGCGGTAGAATATCAATGTATATATATATGTGTGTGCATAAATGTATATATCTGGTGTTTGGTGTTGAACAATGTGGATAGTGATTAGGAAATTAAGTAATTATTTTTGGAAATAAATTAAAGAAAAACAAAAATTGAGGTTGGTTGAAATGTGCATAGGAGAAGCATTGAAGGAGAAAGAAGAAAATTGTGAGATTGTTCCCATCTATGAAGACAAAGATGGTGATTGGATGCTCCTTGGAGATGTCCCTTGGGAGTATGTTTTCATCTCCTATTTATTATTTTACTCTATAATTTCTGATTTATTTTAAATAAAAAAGTTTTCACATATTTTTGATCAAGACCAGAAATAGTGAGATAGATAGAGTATTAATTAATAAAATAAAGCATGAAGAAAACCATTATAATATTGTTAAAATTGGGAAAGCGATAGATATGATTTTGTGCAAGGACCACAATTTCTCTAACACCAGTTTCATGAAAAATTTATAACTTTTTACCTTTCCATGTAAATAATTATTGCATTTCTATAGTGCATGATAGTCATTCGAGAAATAGTCATGTCAATTTCATTTCATTTGTCCCAATATACATGTCCTTGTTGATAGGTTTGTGTCCATCAATTTGCTTTATTATACTATCTCCCTCTATTATATTCTTACCCTCTCAACTAATTTGAGTCGTATTCTTTTTCGTACCGTCCCAACAAGCTTGAGTTGTTTTCTTTTTAGGACATCTTTATTACACATACAAATTTAAATAATGTATATTTCTATCATCACTTTATACTTTAAACCAATGTTCTAAAAATCGCTAGGCGCTAGTCGGGCGGTGGAGGGGGGACTAGCGCCTAGGCGGCTAGGCGGGAGCCTAGGCGGGGCCTAGGCGGATTCGTTACACAATGCTTATTTTTACTATTTTTACATTTTCTCATGAGATACAAACTATATCAACATATATTTTTCATAATTATATTATCAAATTCATGATAAAAACATAGAATATGATTATTAATAGTCAAATTGCATAAATTTTACGGTCCCCACATAAACTCCATAGCCTACAACAAATTTTTTATAACTTTCAACATAATATTCATATGTATTGAAATATATGTAATCTAATTTAGCCCAAAATCATGTATAGAACAGTCTAGTTGGCATAAATATCGATTAGTTCACACCTATAGACTAATTAAGCTTTAATACGACCGATAGCTAGGGCACCGCTTAGCGCCTAGGCGGATTTAGCATTAGTCGGGCGGCGGAGTGCCGCCTAGCGCCTAGGCGGGGACTAGGCGGGGATAGTCGGGGATTTTTAGAACACTGCTTTAAACATACACTTTTTAATTACCATGCCCAAAAAGTATGCGGCCTCAAGCTAGATGGGACGGAGGGAATATTATGTAGTGCATACATATGTGTATATGTAAATATGCATTCATGTAACTGTATTTATGTGTGTAATCATATAGAAATATTGATCATAATTGCTCTTAATTTTACATAAAATTATTTTAATCTTTTGATGTTAATTTCGTGCTGAAATATAATTATTGCAATGATGCTTTTATGATTAAAGAAATGCGAACTAATTAATTTGTGATGATTTCATATGTAGGATGTTTGCAGAGTCTTGCAAAAGGCTAAGGATCATGAAAAGAGGCGAAGCAAATGGCGTTACAGGGCTTCATGCGAAAGACCTTCTTAAGGGACTTTGTAAGGAGGAGTAGCTTGTCTTTCCATATCATTAAGAGGGATATATCTGTCTTTTCCCCTACCTTAATTACTATTATATGTTATATGCATTAGTGTGTAATCTTATGGTAGGTGAAGAAGTGTGACGACGTTAATTCATTTTAGAGACTTGAGAGAATATTCTTGAAGAATTATATTTATCATATGTTTTGATTGAAAATTGTTATTATTATTGTATTGGCATGTAACGTTATATGGTTGTGCTTAATATGCTGACTTTAAGCAGTAAGTTTGATTGAATTGATTTATTTTGCTGTTTAATTTGCGAGCACACTATTTTTTTTATGGTACTAACTACTCACATATGATAAAGCTTGACCTTTTTTTGATCGACTTATTGGAGCTCCTTTGGTAGTGTAAATAATTAGGATTGATTGTTTGAACATATGTATTTCGATTTAGATTAAATAAAGTACGTAAATTAAACATACGTTAATATTCTTGTTGATTAAAATGATAATTAGCACTCGATAGCTAATTAGATAACTCAATATAATAATTTTTACACTCAAATACAAACACAAATTAGAGAAGAGTTACATGTCTATAAAGGAATTTACCAAAATGGGAGAAGCTAATGTCAAGTGATCAGTCCTGAGAACTAATTATAGTGACAAATCAACCACTAGTAAAGTAGTAATTACATGTCGCAATCTTAATTATGTGATTAGATTGCAATAACCCCAAGATCCTAATCTATTTAATCCAACCATGCATATTTTGGTTATATCATAGCTGACAATTTACTCTATAATGTGTTTTACATAGCTGGATTAGGCTCTTTGTTTGGTGTGCATGCATGAATCCGAATTAAAACTTCCATTATTAGCATTAATTTCACCAGTGCATTTTTTTTATTTATATACATATTTTTAAATTGATCTGCATTCAAAGAACACTCGCCAAAGATTTATAAATTTTATTATAAATAAGAACCCTTCCCTTCAAATTGGTGTATGGAACAGATTCTGTGAACCTATAAATTAATTTTAATTTATCAAAATCAAACTAAACCCACAGATTAGATGAGTAGTGTAATAGTAGATGTTAATAAATACTCCTGGTATGAAATTATATATGCAGGATATATTGATCAATCACAAGCCTTTGATCGCGTATCTCACAAGACACACTTTTAATATAGCGGTAATGTATAAAAATATTCACTTCAACTAATGCACATGTAAGAAATATTCACGCATATGTAAGAAATATTCACTTCTTGATAGTCATGCAAGAATTACTCATATAAAATTATCAAAATATCCTAAAAAATGTTTACTTTACTTATAAAATTACTAAAATATCCTTAAAAATACATTTTGTAATATAAATATAAAAAAATATTTATATTTTGTGATGAAATAATAAAATATAATTTATAAAAAATTAAATATTTTTAAAATTCCATTTTATGATACTATAAGAATAAATAAATTTTGTAAATTCTATTTTGTGATGAAATTAATTTAATTTTATTTTGTGATTAATAAATAAAATGTAAGTAATTAAAAAATAAAAGATTCTTAAAATTGTATTTTGTGATATAAAAATAACAAATTATTTAATTTATATTTTGTGATGAAATAATATAAAGAATTTAATTAAAAAAATATAAAGAAATATATGTGTTAAATAAAGGAGTGGTTGGTAAACTATAATAAATGTCATCTATCTACCATAATTCATCTTCTTCTTCTTCGTTACTCTTCTTTCTCTTCTACTCTTTTGTCTTGTTTTTATCCTTCATAAAACCAATCATACTAACACGTATTTCAATTTTAAAAAAAGTAAGAGCACACCAAGTGAAGAGTATTATAAGATCTAAGAGGTATTACAAGGTAAGTAAAATATGTAATTTTTATTTTAGGTTATATTTATATTATCCTTCATCTATTCAAATTTACGTGTGTCTATCATGTATGCTTCTTCTAATTCTTGTGTATACTTGTTTAAATTCTTGTGATATATAAATCAAAAAATTATGAAAGTTTCCAGGAAGAACCATAATAGTGCAATAGTAAGAAAAATGTAGTTTGCGCTCTAGAATAGACGAATTGCGCTCGAGCGCAAACCATTTTTTTTACTATTGCACTATCATTCTTCTTCCTTATTACATAATTTTTTGATTTATGTAATTAATATTATGAAATAATATCTGATTAAGAATGAAATTAGTAAGTTCAGTAGCTAATTTTGTAGTTCTAGAAGATAAAGGTATAATATTAGAGTGTAATTTATTTATTTTCTTTATAATTATGTTGTTAGTTTATAAGTTGTTATTATTGTGCTATTAGTTTATAAGTTCTTAGGTTTTGATTATTTATGAAATTAATTATTGAAATTTCTCTTTTTTATTGTAGATGAAAAATGTTACCGTGTGTTATTGAGACAATTTTTCAGATTGTATATATATTGGAGGTTTGGAATAGAATATCTTAATTGATCCACAAATGACATTTATTCACAACTTGAGGAGCAATATTGACAGTATATTAATATGAGATTCACGTGTTTTATTTTGCGACATATACTATTTGTCGTGGTCTCAGAGAGGACGAGTTATTAAATCTCGGCTCAACACTGATCTGGAATTTAGTCAGTTGTGCATGACACAAGAAAATCCATATCTATATGTCGTTCCAAAAATCAGAGATGGAACATCGCATGATGACGTTTACATCCCGTATGATAGTCAGAATGAATCATACATCAATTCTGAGAATCATGTGGGGACATCTACTTCTAGATTCGGCTCCCTTAGTGGAAACTGGCTTGACTCCTTAGATGATATTGGTAGGATCGTTGCTTTCTCGAGTTGGACAGTTGATATCTACCCTTGTAATAATAATTTCACCTCACACAATGATTCTAGGGTACCAGACCTAAACGTGGTGCTATTTAATGATAAGTTTGAGTTGGATCAGCACTAGAACCATGAAGAATTCGATAATGAAGACGAAGACTATGTTGAAGAATCAGCACCAGAATCTTCAGAAGATGAGCAACAGAAAGTCCTCACACATGCCACAATTGCTGATTTCGCTGCATGGATTCGTACTCAAGAAGGGATTCATATTCTTTTGGATCTCACATACCAGAATGAGGATCGTAGTCCGAATGAAGATGAAGAAGAGTAGCATGAAAGATTGATTAATAATTGGTTAGTTCTAGTGATTCTGGTGAGTCTTACAGAAGCCCTCATATTGCGTGAAGAAGGTCCAGAAATTAAAACAATAGGAATGAGATCTTATTTTGATACAAATAAAGACATTAACATTATTTTTGGATTATGGCACCTCGAGAACAAAGTTGAATACAATGTTGTACAATCTAATAAGAAGCGGCTCGTGTGGGTGTGTGGAGCTGATCCAAAGAAATGTCCTTTTTGAAATGAGGGCCTCATTCCATGGAGATACTTGGTACGTGCATGGTTTTAAGCATCACACGTGTGTGGAATCAATTGAGCATGTTGCCCTGAAAATGATACATTCAAAGGTTATAGCTACATACTTTGCGAAATGATACATTCAAAGGTTTTGAGCATCACACGTGTGTGGAATCAATTTAGCTTATTAATCTATAACGAACTCGTTCTCTTGCAAGTAACTTAATAAAATAAGTTGAAACAACAATATATATGAAAATGATCAAAGTTTCTGTTCAAAATTATAATCTAACCAACACTAAACACATACTACATATATGAAAATGATCATAAAATCTAACAAGCACACTAACCACATAAGACTAACAAACAGTTGCAGAAACATATATGTCAACACCAATGAACATAAATCAATAACAAACATCCCCAGAAAATTCTAACACCAAACAATTATGGAAAGAACACATATATGCAACCTCAATTATATGTCAGTATATGCAACTTCAATACATCAATTGCATATACGCAAATTTGAAACACGTATAGGGAAATATGAAACCTCAATACAATAAACACACAACACATACGCCTACATCCAAAGCAAACAATTATTAAAAAACAAAATTTTTTACCGTGATTGCAATTGCAAAGCACCACCAATTTATATAGCTGACGTTTAATCCAAATACCTATCAATCTGCAACTTCCACAAACAAATCAATAAAAATAAGGAACCTTAACATTTCTCATTCAATCATTGTTTCCTAAAGAACTTCATATGTGGCCGGAGGAAAAGAAAATTAAAGAATGAAGGTCTTCATAAAATACCTTACATGCAAACTTTCCCAATCGATGGATACTCACTTTGCTATCCACAAAATTGCAATTCAAGTAACAACGAACCCTAGAACTTTAAAAACGTTAATTTCAGTCAAAACCCTATACCCAAATCAAAGATACAGACACAAAAACTAAACATCAAGCAAAATAAATCAGGAACCCTAATTTCTCATTCTATCATTGTTTCCTAAACAACTTCAAATGTGGTCGGAGGTGCTGAAAATTATAGAATGAAGGTGTGAATAAAATACCTTACATGCAAACCTGTCCAATAGCTGGAGGCTCGATTTGCTATCCACCAAATTGCTAACCGTGGAACAGCGAACCCTAGAACATAAAAAACGCTATTTTTAGTCAAAACCCTATACCCAAATCAAAGATACAGTCCCCAAATCAAACATCGAAAAAATACAGAGAAAGATTAGTACAAACGATATTGCAGGGACTTATCGACTGTATCACAAAAAAGCTTCAGATGTTCTATTTTTCTTTTTCTGAAAATGATGGGTTCGAAATGGAGAAAATAATGGCGTTCAATGTGGGGTGGAGAAAATAATGGCATTTAATGTCATCTACTGTTACAGGAAGACAAATAATAAGTCCAATGTGGACGGATAATTAGTAGTTCAAGAACAGTGAATTAGTGTCGGGCTCTTGTTTTTATTTCGGCCTGATAGATAAAACAATTTATCTACCAAATAAGAGATGAAGTATTATTATTAATATTATCCACCTTCATCTATCATACCAAACACTGCCTTAAAGTTTTGATCTTATAATATGTATTAACTGTAGTCATTTGATTCAATGTGTTTGGCCTATGATATCTTGGACCGTCGAACATCTGAAATTTTAACAAACTAATTAGAATACAATTTAATTTAATAAATCTTTTTCTTTTATTTCTAATAATGTTAATTTTTGAAAATAGGAAATATATATTATATCCAATAATTATCCAATTAAAATTACAAAATTAATGGACTACATTTGAGTAATGGAGTGAGTATTATGTCATACAATATAACAAAATGATAATAATTCTAGTTTCTTGCATCTGTTGTACGTAATTAAGAAGAACATAAAATAAAAGTAGTATTTCATTAAAATTTTGAAATCTAAAAGTGAATTTATGATGATAAAATTTATTATTCCAAATAAACCAACCCAATCAAAGGTAATTAATTATGGGAGCAACGGGTTTTGCCTCGTTCGGTAATTAATATATTTAATTAAATACAACCAAAATTTAAAGGTATTTAATTTGAATATTCGAGTAAGATTCTATTGTTTTCACTAATGGGTCTCCTTTGAAAGAAGGATAATCAATTTATATGAAGTCATTTTCAATTTTGTTTTATTTCATTGGTTGATATACTTATTTCATTTAAATTATACTTGGGATAAATGTCATGAGATGCAATGTGAGATGTGATAATTAAATAAATTAATTTATTGAAAATGAATATAATTATCGTTTAAGGAAATCTATTTTTTTTTATTACTGGCATGCAATAAGTATAACCAAAACATTCAATATATAGTGTAATAATCATAGTAGTAGGAAAACTCTAAATATAAGCAATTCCAATGATAATACATGACACATAGTAATTTAAATTCAAATGAAGCTTAGATTTTAATAGAAATAAATTAGAGAAACATTTGCAATCTAAGCCATTTAATAACTTAATAAGTAAAATAATTGTTTGCGTGCATGTAAACATCACAAATAATTAAAAAGCAATATAATAAGTTAATAATATTAATACATCACAATAATTAAAAACCACTTAATAACACTAATACAACATCTATCACACTAATAAAAATCACATTTTAATAGCTTAAAACATAAAAAAAAAATGAGAAATATTGTGTGCTTGGACTTTGCGCTTGAGTGCAAACCGCGCAGCCGAGCGTAAATCCACGCTGCATCTTGACAGAGTCGAGCGCGAAGCATTTCTTCGTCCCTCACACATCAATTTCATATATTTCTACATATTTCAAATTAAAACTTCATATATTTCACATATATTTCATGCATTTCATGTTCATATTTCACATATTTAAAAACAAAAATTAAATCTCACAAAACTGCATATTTCACATATTGATATCTATAAATTTAAAAACAAAAACTATTGAAATTGAAAAATACCTCAATATTTGTATCTTGAGATGAAGCCATTGGGTAGGGGGTGAGAAATGGTGAGAAAGATGGTGGCTTCCGGCGGCAATGTTGTCCGACGGCGGTGGCGTCCGGTTGTGGTGGCGTCGTGTGTGAGGTGATAATGGAAATGGTGGTGGTGGTGTCGTGTGTGAGGTGAATGGAAATGGTGGGGGTGAAAATAGTGGAGTGAAAAGGTAGAAGATGGTAGTGGGTGGTAAAAATTAATGGGGAATTAATGGGGTAGGTGGTTGTTTGATTTGAAATATTAATGAATTAATTAGTGAAATAAGTGTAGTATTATTTCCATAATTTTGAAGGGACCGAATTGGTTGGGAGAGATAAATCATTTTTTATGTCTTTTCTTATTCTAACTGAATATAAATCATCATAAATTAAGGTGTAATGTAGGTAAAAAAAAAAAGTTTTTTTTGATTGATATATAGGTTAATGTTAAGAAACGATTGAATAGGAGGGAGTATAATTTATTTTCATAAATTTACATGTGTAATAGATAATAGATAAATAAATATGTAAATAAATTATTTTAAAATGAGAATGAGTATTTTGTATATGTGTAATAGATAGTGAGCATTTTTGACATGTATCATTACAAGAGTGAGCATTTTAATTTTTACCCCTTTAATATATAACATACTTCATCTGTCTCATATTATTGTCCTACTTTGACCAAAAAGCTCTTATAATTTTAGTTAAAGTCGGACAATAATAGCAAGACAGTATATGATAAGTTCTTGCAGCAACCACTTAACAAGTTCGATTATAATTTTGTGTGTAGTGATATTTAGGGGCATTTTTATCATCATTCGAATATAGAGATCTTTGGCACTACTTGGGATGTTGATGACTTTTCGTATATTGCAAATAAGTACACAATCTTTAATTGTTACGATAAATTGTCCTATTAAAAATTTCATATAGACAATAATCGTAGTCATTTTGTTCCGTTAAAAGTGATCATATCTAATGAGTTGTCGTATTAAAAATTGTATATTTTCTTATTAAATTGTCATATTTAAAGTTGTCACTTTCCCAAAAAGGAACATGTTTTAACTTCAAAATATTAACTCTTACTTTTTCAACACACACTACATTTTTTAACATTCGTGCCGAATTTATTACGACCGATTTTAATGAGACGGATGAAATATTTCCTTTATGAAATCCATTGAAACACAATATTTGATGTCCTGAATAAAAAACATGGAATATATTAAAATTGAAAGATAATTGGATCGCCTAACAATTTGGAATTTTGGAAGTATGTGTGTATTTACATTTAAAAGTTATATATGCGAAAATAACAATATATTTAAGGTCAAAATCAAAATGATTATTTGTAAATCAACATCACAATTCACATATAAACGCCGAATTATAATTTCAGTCATGGAAAAAGGCAGGAGTTATCGTAATTTAAATTAATCAATAGATTGTACTCCTTTCGTCTCATTATTTATGACCAAGGACAGATCTAGTAAGAGAGATCACATAGGGCTTTAGCCCCTACTAAAAAAGAAAAAAAAAATTATAACTATAATATTGTAAATTTATAGCTATATTTATAAATAATTATGTAAAAGCACTTACTATCAATTTGAGTTATAGCAAAATTTATTTTTTAACTTGATAGATTGAAAATCGGCCCTTACCAACAATTTTTTCTACTTCCACTATTGTTTATGATACATTATTTTGGGTATGAATATTAAGAAAGTGGTTTTTTTACGTGTAAAATATATGAGCCAAATAAAATTGTACTAACTTTCAAAGGGTAAAGGTTCATTTTTCTTAGAAATAATGGAAGGAAGTATATTTTTAAAGAAATTAATATTTCAAAGCCTGGAAAATTAAGCTCACTCTTTAACTAACATAGCCCATGATTAGATTCCATGCATTGTTGTTTTTTTTTTTTCGAATAATTCAAAGCTCTAGGTTTTATTATGTAGTCTAATCAAAGAAAGGAAGTGTTATCGAGGCTAGGTTTAGTTACGTTCGTTGAACTCATTTACTTAAATTCGTTATTTGAGTGCAGAAACATGAACCTGATCTCATTAATTAGTTTCTAATATATATAATTGTAAATTCGAAATAAGGACGTACAATAAATAATCATGTTTTAGCTTAAAATCAATTGGAGACATGTTCTCTTGTCGTGCTGTGAAATCCCGACATGCATACATGCATGTTAGAAATTCTTTTGTTATAATATACATTACATATCAAACTTATAATTAATGTCTCCCAATCGAATCAAGAGTTTGGTGCATTTCTTAGTATATATATATGTTTCGATTTCATAATAAGTATGGTGATCGGTATACTTTTATTATATAAAGCTAAATGCTAAAATATCTTTTTCTCATGAAAGAAAGATAAACATTACCAAAAAAAAAGAAGTAAAAATTGCATTATACCGTCATTATTAATATTTAACTAGATAAATAATAATAAGAGATGATAGACGGGCAAAAACTTTTGTCACTAAAAGTGATTAATGATGGAATTTGAACTTTTAATTATAAATTTTACTCACTAAAACTATTCTTTTATAATTAACGAGGGTATATCTCCTTTCATTAACACTTCCGTCATTAAATGTCATTTTTGTTGTAGTGAAAATATATTCACTTAAAAATATAAAATAAAATTATCCATTGTGAAATTATATGAGCACTTGGAGATATCATTCTCTAATTTATTTGCAATTTTAAGATATAATAGAGCATCTTAGCAATTTTCCATCGTCTTGATTAGACATTTAACACTTTAATTACCTAAATTGGAAAGATGTTACGTTTAACGTTGAAATAAAATAAATAAATAAATTATGACTTTAGTCTATATTGATTTAATCTTAGGAGTAGTCTTAACATTTTCTCTGACATTCTGATTTTAAGTTCAGGTTTTCAGTTTTAAAATCCCAGGTCTAACTTTCAATGCATCTACAATTTGAAGACCTTCAGCATAGGATGATTTTTATATTTGAGGATTTGAACTTTCAGTATTCATATCCTTCAATTTTGATATACATGTAAATGTAAATACCTAACAATTTGGATTCACTTAAAATAAGACTAAGGAGGTGTATGAGTTGTGGATTATGTGAGATTTTTATATACTTTTAAAATTTGGGATATTCAATTAAGATTTTAAAAAGTTCTTCAAAATCTTCAGTTATTCAATATGGATTTTAAAAAGTCTTTTAAAATCTTTAGTCATTCAACAGTTTATGAACTTTAATAGTCTGGATTCTCTGTCAAAAATATATATAAATTGTATTATACAAAATCTCTTCTAATAACCAGAGATTTCAACGAATTCTCTCAAATAATTTTACAAACCCGACTAGGGATTACAATTTAGCCCAATCCGACCCAAACCTGACCTGACATTAATATAATTAGTATATAAATTAATTAAATATACTATAAATATTATTATTATAATTAATATAAATTAATATATATATATTAAATAACACATACAACTAAATAAATTTAGATTTAATATTTATTTACATTTAAAATATAATAAATGTTAAAATATATAAAATGCAATTAAAAAATAATTATATATTTTTTATATATTAAAAATAAAAATTAATTAAAAAATCACGGGTCTGGCCCAAGTCCACACAATTCATATGGATTTGAGCTTGGGTCTAATTTTCAGACCCGACTGGGCCATGGGCTTGTACATATAATCATGAGCCGGATCTGGGAATAGGGAAGTCCGGCCAAGCCTGATACATTGTCATCCCTAAACCCAACCCTCTTTCTCTTATTTCGGGCCCCTATTAGGAATAATAATTTTATACTGTCCGACTCAAATCTGTCCAAGTCCGATCCGATGACCTTATGGTCGAGTTTGGGCTAGGGGTGTCGCGGTACGGTATACCTTACTAAAATTTTCATACCTTATACCTCACATTTACCTTCGGTATGGAAAATTTCATACTGTTACCTTACCATACTTTTCGGTATACCTTAGTTCGGTATACCTTACTTTCGGTATGACATTTTTACATAGACCTTACCTTATTTTCGGTATACCTTACCTTACTTCGATATACCTTTCTTACACGGTATACCAAAACTTATTTACTTTCGGTATACCTTACCTTAATTCGATATACCTTTTTTTACGATATACCAGAATTTATTTATAATGAAAATCACCTTAAACAAGGTCTAACGTATAAAAAACATAAACTATTATTTTTTTAATAACATAATTTATGAGATAAACCACTAATATCATATAATTAATTACAATATATTAACTAACTATATTTTTGTATTTTCATATAACTAATTAACTAGATTTAGGCATATAGTTATAATTAATTTGATCATTTATGTATGATATATTATAAAAATAATAATATATTTTCATTAATTATATATTACAACTTCTATTATATTTAGTAACTAATAGATCGTCTAATTATATCATAATTATTTAGTTACGTAACAATATATATATATATATATATATATTAGTTTATCGTTATTATTTAAGGTAATAAGTAGTATATAAGTTATTGTTCAATCTTTTTAATTATCAATAAATTCACATGTTTTTGTAGTTTGTCATTCATATTTATTAATTATAATTCATAATTTATGAATAAACAATTTTCTTATAATTCAAATCGAATATATATGTACATGTAATATTATAAATATGTGTGTGTGTATATTTCGATATATACCAAAATAACGGTATATACCAATTTTTTCGGTATATACCGCGGTACGGTATATGACGGTATACCTCGGTATTTGAAAAAATTATACCTTTACCTTACCTAAAAGTTCGGTACGGTATGATACCTTACCAAACATTTCGGTATACCTTATATTCGGTATCTTACGGTATTTTTCGGTACGGTAAGTACGGTATACCGTTTTTTCGGTAAATTTTGACAGCCCTAGTTTGGGCTAATGTTTAGGCCCGACATACCCAAACCCGACCCAAATATTTAAATATCTTATATTACACCATAAATTTAAAATAATATAAATATAATTATTATTTTTAATGTATAATAAAAATAAATTAATAGACATATTAAATAAAATATATGAGTAAACTAATATAAATATCATCATTGTTATTAATGTATAATAAATATGAATTAATAGAATATTAACGAATATTAAAATATATAATATATTTTAAAATAAATTAATTATATATTTTCTCCGTTCCACTAAGTTTGACACATTTTCCTTTTTGGGACGTCCCACTAAACTTGACACATTCCAAAAATAGCAAAAGTTATCTCTTCAAAAATATGTGGACCCTACCACCATTATACTTGTACACTATTTTATACACTCTCCTTAATAATCGTGCTGAAAAAAATGTGACAAACTTAGTGGGACGGAGGGAGAATATTTTTAAATATGTTAAAAATAATAATAAAGTAAAAATAAAATATGGATGTCCGCTCAATCTACATGGGCCTGAGCTTGGCCTTGTATTATAAGTCCGGTTGGGCCATAGGCCGGGCTTGGGCTCACCCACAAAACTGCATGCCAGGACTAGGCATAGGGAAGTCCGGTCCAACCCGATCCATTGTCATCCCTAGTCCCGTATTCTATGAAAATCTATGTAAAAAATGTATTTTACAATCCTATCAAATCTCTGAAAATTCATGTAAATCGATAAAAAAAAAGTCTGTGAAACTCTACACGGAATCTATGGATTTTCTAAATCCTAGACTTTTTAAAGTTCAAAAAAATCCAATAGAATCTCAATTGAACACACCAGGGCCGGCTGGACCATGAGGCCAAAGAAGCGGCCGCCTCAGGCCCCCGGTAAACGAAGGCCCCAAAAAATCAGGACCTCATATATACATATATACGTATTTGTAATTAATATTTTTAAAATTCTTTTAAATATTATTTTGGCCTAGTGGGATTCTCTGATAGAGAAGTTATATATATACTTCTTTTCCTAATTAGGAGATCGATTCTCCTTGGGCCTTTTTTTTATATTTTTTACATTAGTTTAATTCTTAAAATCTTTTGGGTGTCACGCTAATGGGTCTTTCTAAAATTCAGAATGCATAAGGGCCTCCAACACTCTATAGTAATGCTATTATTTAATATGGAAAAGTTGGTTTGTATTTAAGCTAATAAATTATATTAATAAGTTAAGTTGTTAACCACAATCTTCTATTAAGGGTTAATCATCTAAAGTTTAGGACTAATAATATTGTCTGTCAACTCTGTTTTGTTTCCTCAAAATCTTAATCTTGTTTTCTATTAGTCTTTATTAGTATATATGAGATTTGATGTATTATATTTATAAAGATATCCAATAGAAAATATGAAAGTTTTTTTTTGGTTTTTTATTTGATATAAATATTTTGAGAACTTTGTTGGGATATTTTATAATATTTTGATTAGGTTCCAAAACTTGATTGTGTAGCGCAAGCCTGAAGGACCCAGCCTGAAGATCTGTTTGAAGGTCCCAAAGTAGCAACTGAAGCTCTAAGCTTAAGTTATGGCCACTGAGGCCACTTCTCCATATTAAGGCCACTGAAAGGCCTTGACATTATGGCCACTGAAAGCCTTGACATTAAGGCCACTGAAGGTGTGCCACTGAGGGCCATATCCATTTAAGGCTACCGAAAGCACTTAGCCATTTAAGGCTACTGAAAGCCATTTTCAAATGATGGCCACTGAAGCTCACATTGAGTGTCCAACCTACGCTATAGAGGTAATCATATCAAGACACCAGAAACGACAAAAAGAACGGCTACTCCAACGGGAAGAATTCAAAAGAAGTTCTATCTCACAACGGCTATATTTTTAAGAGAGCACTATAAATACTCCAACATTTCTCACGCTTCAACAACTACCGGTTACCCAATCTACACTTGCTATTATCGCTCTCAAATCTCAAGTTCCTAGAACACTTCAAGCTTTCAGTATTCATATACTAAGTGTTTTACTTAGCGATACAAATCTGTAACCGAAGAATAGTCTAGTTAGATTAAGTTCTAAACTAGAAGTGATGAGATAATACTGTATATCTAACCCACTGTGGTTGATCACTGTAAGGCTATTATTCTCCATTCATTTGAAAACCCTCGACTAACCTCGAGACTCGTGGACGTAAGAGTTTTTATCTCCGAACCACGCAAACCAAACTCTGTGTTGTTTCATTTGTTTCAGTATTTATTCTTTCATTATCTATCATTCACTGAAAGTTTGATTTTGATTGATTTTTTATAAAAACGAGTTTACCACCAAATTCCGCATTTCAAAATTTTTATATACTCGTTTCAGGACCAACAAACTTCTAGATGATAATGATCTCATATCATCATAATTAGAAATTTTGAGGATCAATTAGATATTTATTGACTTGATTTGTTTTAAGAGCTATAAAATTGTTAAGAGAAATATTGGATATAAAAATGAATACACCACTTGATGTATTAAATTATATAAAAAATTTAGATTAATTACTTAATTATTTCGTTGCATATAGAATATTAAATTAACTGTACCTATAATAGTTGATTCTGTAGAAAGAAGTTTTTCAAAATTAAAATTAATAAAATTATATTTTGCATCAACTAGGTCGCAATAAATATTGAATGGATAAGTATTATATATTGAAAGTAATTTGTTAGATAATTTTGACTACAAAAATTTATCAAGTACATTTGCAGTCGAAAAGTAAGAAAAATAAAATAATATTAAGAAAAAAGTTTTATATATAATGTATTTTTAGATAAATATTTTTTTAATATTTCGCCTCAGGCCTTCCATTTTCTTTATCCGGCCCTGGAACACACCCTTAGGACTAGAATATCATGTTATGAACTTAGGGAGAAAATTGAAAATACCCAATTTAAAAAACGTACATGAAGTATCTACCCATTTCTAATGTTTCATATGAAAAATACCCACTTTTCCTACTACTACACAATAATTACCTAATTATTTCACTCCAACTACCCACTCACCCACCCTTTACTCCCACCCACCCACCCACACCCCACGCACACCTAACTGTCAAAAATTCCTACCGCAGCCCCATTCAAAATTTTATCTCCCTCTCACTGTAATACTGTAATACCGTAAGTTCCTCGCCGACGAGCTCAAAGCCACACCGTTGAAACCACCGCCGTTAGCACCCGACGCCCAAACATCGATGGCAAACTCCGAAGAAGAGATCCCCCGAGAAATTCAAGTAAATACTCTGCTTCTGCCTAATGTATATATTGTTACGGTATGCACGTTTTTTATTTTTTTTGCATGTTTCTTGACGTATTTTGATGTTTTATGTACATAAACTGGTAGATATTAGTCTTGTGAACACAACAATTGTAATACCGCCGGGAAGAAAGTATCTACCGCACGTGTGCATGACGTGCGGTAGATACGTTCTAGCGTATATATACGTGCGGTATTTACGTATTGTAGGATAACATAGTCTTATCTTTGCAAATATATAAATACCGTGCACAAATGTATATCTACCGCACGTTAATACCTTCTGCGGTATTTGCGGTATTTAGTTTATTTCGGGTGGTATTTATACCGTTGGATTATACGTATATTTATCTTTCGAAATATATATATTGCAGTGTATACCCTAACGTATATATACTTGGTAATGTAACGTAATGCAGTTTATATACACATTTTACGTAGCCTAACTTAATAAATATTTTAATTGTGTAGGCATTGGAGCGTCCGTGGTATCGTAGACCCGACTCAGTTCTTCGTACATCGGTGCCGAATACATATTACAGGATTAATTTATTGGAGGAAATCCGGATCACACTTCTTGAGGTCGGGGGTGATGATTTGCTCGATAGATTTTGGAATGGGCCTTTTGGATATTTTATAGGATGGACATCGGGCAGCATTTGTTCTGCAGCGCTACACGGCCTAGCCTCTCGTTGCATTTGGTCCCCTACCGGTATTTGGTTCCACATCAACGGGAGGGATCTTGAGTACATGATACAGGATCACGCGGTGATCACGGGGTTGAGATTTGGGCGCCCTAATTTCGACAGCACTCGTTCTCATGATCCTAGTGGCCTTCAGATTTTCGAGATGGCATGCGGCGGCGGCCATTTATTCGGAGCGGATTTGCTCAGGCGCTTCCGGAAGCACAGTATTCCACAGGAGGATGACCTATACGTAGCCGTGGCCCACATACTGATGGCATCGATATTTATCTTCGCGCATGACGCTCAGAAGATAGTCTTCCCGTGGCTGTGGACTCTGGCATCAGACATGGACTCATTCTACGAGTACCCGTGGGGAGCACATTCGTTCAGGATTCTCCGTCATTATATGAGAAAAATTCCAGACAATGCGAGATATCATTTCTACGGTCCTGCTTGGGCGTTGATGATTTGAGGATTTGAGGTGATTTCCGGGTTGGGGATGACTGCTGGGAGGCCTCGCGGTCAAGGATTATATCCGAGATGTCTTCGGTGGAATTTTTGAAAGACTCCAGATATCTCGGAATCTGCAGACATTCGAAGTTTCTACACTGATTTGGAGGTAAGTTGAAATTTTGTTTTAATTGAATATATTATTTTAATTTACTTAATGAATATTTGAATTAATTGAATATCTTTTTATTGTTTTGCAGTGCTATGATATGACGAACATCATTCTAGATGAGGCCGAGCGATCTCTACCTTACGTGAGATAAGTGGAGACACTTGGCACGTTGCCGGTACGGTATGCTCCTCTGACGAACATTACGGTGAGGACCGAGCACACTTCAGGTGAGCAGCGTCGTGTTCGATGTACACGACCACCTATTACTGTAGAGGAGGTACACGGTGCTCGATCTACTCGGAGTACGAGGCCTGTAGTGGATGATCCGCCTGCCGAGCACGCCGACCACACATCTCGTCCTCCTCGACGTCGTACCGATACGGGAAAGCGTGCACGCGTGCCTAGGATTGATTCTTCTTCGAGTAGCAGCGGAGGGCCTCCGAGACCAGAGCCATTAGAGGCACGTATGCGAGCGGTCGTACGATCTGAGCTGAGTGCACACGAGGCACGTGTGCGGGCAGAGCTTCAGGCTTACGAGACGAGGCACAGACATGAGTTGCAGGCTTCTGAGAGGAGGTATATGTCAGAGATTCGAGCTTCTGAGAGCAGGCTGAAGAAGTGGATGCAGGGGATGTTTGATATGATGAGATGCGGCAGAACAGGACACAGTTCTCCGGTGATAGAGACCCGGAGACGTAGTCCTCCCATTACAGACTCCGCTCGTCCGTCTGGTGCCGCTCGGCCATCTACTGGCGTGGCTGATGATTCTGCTCGGCCATCTACTAACGTGGCTGATGATTCTGGTCGAGCATCTACTAGTTTTCCTGAGCCCACACACACTGAGTCAGCCCCAGATGACTATACACAGGAGCCATTGGCATTGGGCTTGATGCTGCCTACTTTTGTGCAGTCATACCCTCCATCATCTGCACCCATGGGAGCCGGTCGATATTCGACGTCGGACGTGCATGTTGCACCGTTGATCAATGCTCCTTTTGTGACTTACCGGCATTCCACATCTGATGTGAGACAGGTATTTCTACAATTATTTAAATTTTGTTTTAGTTCAATTTTTTAATATTCCTAGTTTTAATTAATTATGTCATTCACCTTTAGTTTAATAGATTAATATTATTAGCTTTAATTAATTATGTCATGCACCTTTAGTTTAATAGATTAATATTCCTAGTTTTAATTAATTATGTCATTCACCTTTAGTTTAATAGATTAATATTCCTAGTTTTAATTAATTATGTCATTCACCTTTAGTTTAATAGATTAATATTCCTAGTTTTAATTAATTATCTCATTCACCTTTAGTTTAATAGATTAATATTCCTAGTTTTAATTAATTATCTCATTCACCTTTAGTTTAATAGATTAATATTATTAGCTTTAATTAATTGTTTGATTTAATTTGGTTTTAATTTTTTAATATTCCTATTTTGTAATTAATTATTTAAATAATTAGGGGTCGATGGAATCCGGCGAGGGAATCGCATACGGTAGTCCTTCAGGGGAATATCGTCCTCCTACTTCCCCTCCATATCCTTTCGGTGGTGTGTACCAAGTTTTTTGCGACTTCATAATGAAACCCAACGATGTGACAGTTACACTCACCGGAAACAAGGCTCCTATCACAGTCCAAAATTTCAAGATCATGCTCAACATGACTGAAGATTTCTTTGTAGAGGTAAATTTACGTAATTAATTATATTAATTTTGGTGATTTATTTTATACAATTTGTTTTATAATAATCTTTTTCTATATAGACTATAGATTTGTACGTGACCATACTCCAAAAAAGGATTGTTGACAATTGGTGGGTGTTCCCGAGCAAAACGAAGGGGAAGACAGTGATATGCAAATCCGATTTCTTTGTAAGTAAATTTTCAATTTTTAATTAGATTATAGTTAATTTTACCTTAATTTAGTTAAATTTTAACTTTTTATTGATTATCAATGTTCATATTAATATTTTATAGGCAAGATTAGAATTTGAATTTAAAAATTTTGTGGCCGAGAGTCGATCATTGCAATTGGTTGGAAGGGGAGCATTGGATGAGCACATTAAAAATAATTGGAAGCCAAGTCAATGGTTGTGTGATGTTGTGCGGGGTTCTGCTTATGGACCTACTGGTACTGCATGGTGGGATGCATCAGAAGTAAGTGTTTTTTTTTTTAATATAGTTATAAAATAATCATTGCATATCTTACTAATTGTGTTGTGTTTTAATAATTGTAGGTAATATTTCCGATTCTAGTGATGCATCATTTTGTAGTAGTAGTTGCTGACATGACGAGTCGTACACTGACATTGTACGACTCTAATTGGCATGCAATTACGAAAGAGGTTCGACAGACGAAGATGAGGGCACTCAGACCATTGGTTTATGGTGTTATGGCAACGATGCTACATGGGATGTACTATAGGTAAATCATATTTAATATTTAATATATATTGTAGGTAATATTTTCTTATTAGATTATATATGAAATATATTCAATATATATATATATATTTATTTGATTCAATATATATTAAATATGGGATGTACTATAGGTACAACACATTTGGATATGGAGAGAACAGAGAGTTGTTCACCTGGCGACATGCAAATCAAAGTGATCAATTCAGACAAACAGATAGTCATAGTTGTGGGCC
>JAPKLX010000011.1:1693639-1719765 GCA_026898415.1 Leonotis leonurus
AATCAAAGTGATCAATTCAGACAAACAGATAGTCATAGTTGTGGGCCATTAGCGTGCATGACAGTTGAGTGAATTATCAATGGATGGCCTACAGTTGAGTGGGGGTCGGCAAATATTAAAACCTATCGTACTCTTGTCGCTTGTAGCATATTTAATATATGTCATTGATTTTAGAATTTAAATTTGTATGACTTATCAAATTAATGATCATCTCTTTTTTTGTGACTTATTATAAATATCAAATGGCGCTGATGGGTTTCGAACCCAAGCCAATTTGGAAGGAGAACTTATGGGAGGGAGAGATGTCAGTCGAGCTATTGCTCTTATTCGTTAAATTTACATCCACAAATCATTATAAACTTCACCATCTTCTTCACCAACATTGTCACCACATGCAAATGTAGCACTGTTCATCGCAGGAGCTTGTTCTTCATCAGATTCAGATGATGAAGAACAATCTGAATTCGCAACGTAATCTTCGTCATCATCATCATCAGAATCATCATCATCATCACCACCACCATCACCACCACCAACACCGTCATCACATGCAAAGTTCAGGTCTGGAATTCTTGTGGATTCATTTCTGCTGCTCGATTCCCCTCTCAAATCCACATAAACTGTAGGTGATGATTGGATCATACACATTCTTCTAACTTCATCATCACTGGTCAATTGAGATTTGATAAGCCGACCATTCTTCGATCTTGACAGATAGAAGATATCGTACTAATTTTCAACAGCAATAGACAAGTACTGGATGCAGAATTTCAATTTCGTGAGTGTCACATAATTATTCGGAAGAGGTGCTATCTGCTCGTGGCCACCCGTATACATACACCCATCCCAATACCCTCCATATTTCACGTACACGGACGTGTAATCCGTCATCTACAAATAAAAAATGATTTTACTTAGAAACCAAATGACATAGGTAATAAATGATTTCATTCATGTTTGCAATGTATTGATCTAACTAAATTGATCAATACCGCCTCGTATATACCGTAAAGAGAAATACCGCCCATTTCATGTATGGGCGGTAGATGTGTTTGTAGGGGCGGTATGGAGGTAGTTGTGCATGTAGACATATATTATGTTTAAAAATATAAATACCGCCCACTTATATGCTCTACATTGAAATACCGCCCCTTTCATGTAGGGGCGGTAGATGTGATTTTTTGGGCGGTAGTAATATATTTATGCATGTAGACATATATTATGTGTAAACATGTAAATACCGCTTCAAAATATGCTACATACATAAATACCGCAGTTAATTACACATATGGTAGTTGTCTTAAAACGAGAGGTATTGAAATTCTACCGAACAAAATGACTAGAATTAGATAATTACCTGATTGTTAACTCCTAAATGTCTCCAATTAGATGACTTCAAGGTGATTAAGGGAGAGCAAAATGTTGCGATATCTAGTGAGATAGAGGTAAGAGAGTGTGAAATGTAATAATGGTTGAATGATGTCAAATATAACAGACTCACCTAACACCATTTTTGTCTCGTAAAATGTGTTTGGAAGAGAATCTTGACCAATTCTCTCGTAATATGTGAAGTATAACAGTTTATTTGATAAAGTGGGTATATTTCATATAGAAGTTTAGGAATTGTTATTTTGTTCATCTATATTTTGGAAAGTGGGTACATTTGCCTATTAACAGATGAACTTATACCAAGAAAAATTTTAAAATTTGAATCAAAACTCTTATAACTATTTCAACAATTATATATATTTATATTTCAACAATTATATATATTTATATATATGATGATACAAATGAAGCAGATGAAAACTAGAGACCAGTAAAGTGGAATTACTGGTAGTATCGTGTTATATGGTATCCTTTAATTTCTCACTTTCTCATTATATTATGTTTGATATTTTGCAAACAAAATGTTGTTCTAGTATTTTTTTTATTCCCCAATTTCCATTATTATTCCTAATTAATTTTGGTCAAAAGTTATATTTTCACTTCAATTCATCATTTATTGAGTAAAAATAATAAAATTTATGTCGGAATGGGATCACATGTACTGTGTTATTAGCTCGTTTTCGGCAGTGAGATGTGCGAGTTTAGCATATTGATTTATCAATTTGGTACGCAATAAGTCACCTGATAGTGTATACATCTGAAGTTTGTATTTTTTTGGTGTTAAGAAACTATCATTTTCATAATGAACATGCCGATTGTTACGGTATTTGAGCAATTCGACACATTGATTTAGTGGATCGATCTGGTTATTAACTGGCTGAGTGTCAATTTTGTATTTTGAGACACTTATGTACATCAATTATATCTTGTTAGATATTGTTAGGAACGACTATATCTTGTAATTTCAAGTTTTATAGAGTGAGATAGAGCGAGAAGTGAGAGAGATAAAAGAGAGTTAGGTCGTTATTGTTCTTCGATTATTTTTTATTTCTCTCATCGACATAGATTAGATATTGAGTTCAACTATATTATTTTTCGTATCAATTGTTATTATTTTTTCTTTTATAAATCTCATTTCTACATCAATATAATTTTTTAAATTTGTGTTCATAAACACTAGAATTTTGAACAGGAGGGATTATTGATTTGGCCAAAAATTAAAAATACCCAAAGCCTAAAATCTACATATTGGATATAATCAAAATCTAAAACACCATGTATAAAATACTCACTTTATCAAAAGTGGTCAAAATTTAACTATCTTTTTCTAAATTCAATGCAATATTAAATTAGAACAACCGTTTAATACACTTTCCCCCAAAAATCTCTTTCCTTTTATTGTTTTTCATACTCTAATCACATATTATGTATTTATATAGTATATTGATCATATTTAATGGACAACCGGTGGCTAAACCTCATCCACCGGTGGTTAGCCTTGCCACCGGTGGATGATATATGTTGAGTTTGTGCCACCGGTTGTAGTGTATTCTATGTGTAGATTATTGTTTGAGCTCGAATATATGACAACCAGTGGCCACATCCCATTTATATATAGTTTGTTGATCATTTGATCATTTATTTACACACTATTGTTATCCATTTTCTATAAATTTTTTTATAGAATAACATTTAATTTGTATACTAAAATTTTCTTTTACTTCCTATAATTTTTTATTTCACATTTACTATTTAACTAGAGAGAAATTAAATTGTTGGACAAATCATGAGTTAATAATGAATTAATCATTCATATATAACAACAAACATTTGTTGATTTCAATGCAATGTATACGAGAATTTTAAACTTTTTTTCAAAAAGTGAATATTTTTAACATGTACATTATGTTTTAGATATTTTACATGTACTACATTATTTGAATATTTTACATGTACATTTTGCAAAATAGATAGTTTTACCCATTCACACTATAAATTTTCTATGCTATGGGATGTCTCTGAACTGCGATAGAAAACACAACTATTTTCCCAGTTATAACTTCTCATGCCTAATCAAAATTGGGAAATATGATATTTTAATGTTTACGCATTTTTATAAAGTGCAGCAAAATCAAGACAGTTGCATACTTTATTGAAAGACCATGAATTGTTTTTGTGCATGTGACAAGATAATGATGACGTAATTTATTTGAACAGTTATTCTACTCTTTCTTAAAAAAATTTATAATTTATGCATTGATTATCTATTACGATTATGTTTTATAGTACTAATTGAATTATATTTACGATCTGTTAAATCGTTCATATTTTAGTATCATATTTGATATTTCTTGATTTTTTTAATATTGTATTGAATGCCTAAAATTTAAAAATAAAACAATTCTTTTTCAAAATTAATAAGACATACCTACTTTTTATTTTTGCTATTTTTCGTATAATATTTATATTTGAGTATTACATAAATCGGCTGGGAAGTGGGAAGGGATAGTTAAATAGGAAAAGGCAACACACCGCGTGTTAACGCCACGTGTCGGTGGGGAGGTGGTCCTGAAATTGAGAATTGATTAGCCGACAAAGCAACAAGTTCACATGCACCGCTCTTGAAATCATTTTAGGGGGAGAGAGTTGTACATTTCCATTTCCTATTGACTTTCTATCTATTTCACTCCGACTCGTGGGCCATCCACTCTCGCTAATACTCCTTCCCTCCATTCCCTAATTAGCAATGTTTTAAAAATCGTCAAGTTGGACGCTCTTTTCCTTGAAGTTGGGGTGCATAGCTCATCTCAAAAATACTACGACTATCTCTTCCATCCTGCCCTCAAGATCGTCTACAGAAGTTCTGCCTTTGAACACGGGGCAAGCAACAAAGTAGGGATGTCTTAACTAATTTAAAAGGATGGACATAAGGCTCTCTCATCAGCTTGATGGTGGGCTCAGTCCATATACGTAAATGTTTGTTGTATATGTAGAATTCGTTACCGAACCAATCTTGTAAAATGATCACTAGGTCACTAGTGTTTAACCTAAATTGTACTTAGATTCTCACAATAGGAAGAGATCAATTGTCGTGCAATAAGTTGACCCTAGTCAAATCTCACGTGGAAGGCTAAGCAGGGCATTTCTTTTGCATTTAACATAAAGCTATTAAATTCCTAAACACTCTAAGAAGAAGGTTTGTTGATTTGCAATGAATTAAATGAGACACGAAAATAAATAGCAAATTGATTTAGTATACAAATAAATGATAAACTATAACTCATGAATTCTCTTTATGATAATGATAAACATGAAATTAGTATGCACAACATATAATCACACGAGATCATCTAATATATTCTCTAATCATAGCTGCTTTCGCATTCAAGAAAGAAAACATATTAATCAAAAGCATGAAAAGATGATAATTCAATCACTCATTTTCGGTTAGATTGATTCCGATTGAACTTTGATCTACGACAAACTACTCTTTCGACCTTGTTTGTCAATTAATGAGAATTAAGCATTGATCAAGTGCTCATAGCATAACAAAACTCGTTCAAACGGTAAACGTGCATAAAAACATCAAATCATCACACAACAAATCGAATCCCCTAGTTCTATATATAAATTTAGTCAATCATAGCAAAGAAAACAAAAATCATAGAAATAAAAGAATTCATCGGTTCAAAGATAGTCAAACGGAGGAATCTTACTAATCTCGGTGAAATCCGGGTCCAACGATATGAAAAGTCTTGGATCCGTACTAAAAATCTAATCTTGGAAGGGAAATTGCATAAAAGAAATTACAGAGAGAGAGTTATTCAAGAGTGAGAACTGTTCTAATTTTCAAAACTGTAGTCTTTTTTTGCACGTAAAATAATGAGTAGTGTAAAAGTTGAAAAGGTAATGGGTTCACACATTTTAAAGAGTATTTATTTTGCAACTTGAAAAAATAAACCAATATTAGTGTGGAAAACAAGTCATTTTTAGGGGAATAGAGGGAGTACTATATTGATCGATGAGACTCCACAATCTTCATAACTCAATCATCCAAATACAATATTAATTTTTTTTTCTCTTATATCTATACAATCCACAACATAACCATTTTCACAATTTTCTACTTAATCCATAACATTAACTCACAATAAAATATTTTTATTTTATTTTCTTTATATGTATATTGTATATATGCATATATTTAAAATAAAATAATTATATTATATTATTATTTAAAATTTTTAATTATGATTATATTAATTAATTCATTCATAATCTTAAAATAAATAACAAATTTATTATTTCAATATCAAATACATATGAAATGTATATATAATTGAAACGAAATAAATCATACTGCGGATAAAAGAAAAGTCACTAAATGAGTCAGTTTTTTCCTTCAATTTGTCCAAGATTTTAAATAGAAAAGGGCATGGGAGGACGTTGCGGATGTCCGGGGCAGACACGACTTCTTCTTTTCTTATGATAAGGTTAGAAGACCACTGAAAGACACCCAAAACTTAGGGGTGACCCAAAATACCCGATCCCGTTAGGGTTTTAGGGTACCCGAAACCTGAAAAAAATGGATATCAGGTTGGAATTCGGGTTTCTACATCATTGTATATTTCGGGTATCAGGTAACCCGAATATCCGATGGGTACGCCCGAATTACCCGTTTTATATCATAATTGTCTATGTATATTTTAATGCATTTACATCCATTGCACATTCTCTGCACTCTCAGCTTTATTGATATCTCTGCACTCTCAGTTTTATTGGTATCTCTACACTCTTAGAGCATCCCTAATGGGGGTTGCTCAAATAGTAGTTGTGGTGGCATTTCCGTAAATAAATAGAACTTTTTTGGGTGGGCTTTGGGAGATTGTGTTGATAGGTAGCAGTGGGAGTTTCTCGCTTTGGGTTTCCGGAGTCTCTACTTTAATAATTATAGAATGATTGAATTTGAGAAAAATGATATTAATTAATTTTTTTAATTTAAATTTGTTATATAAAATAAATAAATAAATACAAAAAAATAAATAAATAAACGAAAATTAAAATAAAAATTACAATAATTAAAACACAACATTCAATTTGAAATAGAAAGTACAATACATAAAATACAACATTAGAAATAAAAATTACAATAATTAAAATACAACATTAGAAATTAAAATTATAATAATTAAAAAACAACATTAGAAATAAAAATTACAATAATTAAAAATGGTTGAAGAAAGATGGTTGAAAGATTGAAGAATGGATGAAGATGTGTGAAAATGTGGGATTGAAATAGAGTATTTATAGATGAATTAAAGAATAAAAAAAAAAGGAAAATAAAAATAAAAACCTGGGGGCGCGGGAAACCGGGTGCCACAGTGGTGAAACCTGGGTGGGTTTCCTGCGCCTAGCGCCCGTCTCACAGGACAGCAACTGGCGCAGGCAACCCTCCCCCCGCAGCGCCGGTTTCCCTGCCCCAGGCGCCCCACCCCCTGCCCCCTCTTTGCCCGAGGCGCGCGCTACCCATACGGTACGCATGCTCTTAGAGCATCCCCAATGGGGGTTTCTCAAATAGTGGATTCGGTGGCACTTTCGTAAATAAATGAAACTTTTTTGGGTGGGGTTTGAGAGATTGTGTTGGTAGGTAGCAGTGGAAGTTTCTCACTTTGGGTTTTCGGAGTCTCTACTTAATAATTATAGAATGATTGAATTTGAGAAAAATGATATTAATTTAATTTGTTAATTTAAATTTGTAATATAAAATAAATAAATACGAAAAAAAAATAAATTAAAAAAATTAAAATTAAAATAAGAATTACAATAATTAAAACACAACATTCAATTTGAAATAGAAAGTACAATACATAAAATACAACATTATAAATAAAAATTACAATAATTAAAATACAACACTAGAAATTAAAATTACAATAATTGAAAAACAACATTAGAAATAAAAATTACAATAATTAAGAAACAACTAAACATTAGAAATACAACACTAGAAATTAAAATTACAATAAGTTTGGCTGGGATAAGAAGGAGTAGAGAAGAAAACAGGGTTGAATTGAGAGGGTGAAAATTGAGAGGGAGAGAAAGGAGAATTTTGGCTTTGATAATTCGGGTTGCCGGATGACGAATTGTCCGAACTTTGATTATCGGAGTTTCCGCCTTGACTTCGGTATAGAAATCTATTGAATTGTTCATCCATTTTTTTTTTTGCTAACTTGTAATAAAAATAGTTAAAGAAAGATGGTTTAAAGATTGAAGAATGGATGAAGATGTGTGAAAATGTGGAATTGAAATAGGGTATTTATAGATGAATAAAAGAATAAAAAAAAACGAAATAGGGCCGGGTTCGGGAAACCCGAGCCCGCAGCGGCAGGATGGCCCGGGTTCAGGGGGCAACGCCCGATAGCGCGCGCCCCAGGTGCACAGCAAGGGGTTCAGGGGGGGTTGCCCGCGCCCCTGCCTAGGGGCTGCCCGGGTTTCCCGAACCCCCCCGGAGGTGCTCTTACCATTTAACTTTTCAATGTCTGCACTCTTTCATTTATCTTTTCACCAATATCCATATATTATTCTCTCTTTTTTCTGAAAAAACAAATATTGCTCTCTCTCTCTCTAAAACATACAGAGGCCGAAAAATCTCATTTCTCTCATTTCTCATGCTCTATTTCTTGTATGGCACAAGCCACTGCAACAAAAAAGCAATCCCACACTAATGGATGCAAAAATGCTCATATTGAGTCTAAGTGCAACTCACATAATACCACTGGCTGTCTCCCTCCCGTTCTCTCTCGATTTTACACATTAACCCCTAACCGACAAAGAACCTTCTCAGCGAATCCTTCCTTGGTGAGCCGAATCATTACCCTTTAAGCTAAATGAGTTGTTCATCGGTAAAGCCAACTTGGAGGAGTGTGATTTTTGAGGGAGATACCATTTAAAAATTTGGTTGAAGGGAAGAACATATGAGGCATATGTAAGGGGATGATGAGGGATTTTTTCGAAAAATTAGGGTATACCGATACCCGATCCGAAATACCCGAGTCGGGCATATAGATTCTGTGATTTTCGTGTACATGTATCCAATTTTTTCGGGTAAGGTACCCTACCCGACCCAAATATACACCCCTACCAAAACTAGAGCACGTCGTGAAAGAAGCACCCTGGGCGGGCGTGCTTCAACCGTGTCTCCAAGGCACAGTTGAATGTACATATCATAAATAGATGTATTAGATATAAAGTCAACGCTAGGTAAGAGATCAAGTTGTTTGTCATAAAGAATCCCAACGATAGGTAACCTTGAGAATTTGAAAAATTATTTGGATTCATGATTTGAGAAATTAAATAAAATTGAAATATTGAGAAAATTGATTGTGATTCAAAATATATTAATGTACTACTCTATTTATGAGAATTTAAAATCATGAATTTTGATATATTTTTTATATTTTTTCGATTAATATTATTTAAAATAATTAATATATACAAATTAAAATCAATATATTTGAGTATCTAATAATATATTGACAAGTGACACTATATTATTGGATAATCATAGTCCGTCCAACCCAAAACTTGACTGTCATCCCTTTTTTTTTCATTTTGATTTAACTTTTAATCACACTCTTTTGACATGTAACTAAGAGACTCATCCCTTTTTTTTCATTTTGATTTAACTTTTAATCACACTCTTTTGACATGTAACTAAGAGACTCATCTAGGTGTCATGAATAATTATAGCCTAAGCATATTAGGTGGAGTTGTACATTTTCATTTCCTATTGACTTTTATAATTTTAAACATTTTTAACCAAATGGATTGGAGGAAAATATCCGGAAACTTATAAAGTTAGTACAAAAATTAATGTTTTGACCCAATTACTAGAATGAAAAATAAAATAAATAATATTTATAAGAAATATTTAATCTTATATGTAAAAGTTGTAATTATGATATCATTAGGTGAGTTTGGTATGATAGATGAGATGAGAAAGGATAAAAAAAAATAGTAAGGATTCAATAGTAAAAATCATCTTGCTTACTATTTAACCTAGATAAGTTATAAAACCACTTTAGTGGGATTATTTATATGTCTAGAATAGTGAATTAGTAACGCACCTTACATTTTATCTCGGGCCGGAAAGATAAATGCAAAATCCTACCAAACAATAGATGAAACATGATTATTTGTCTTATCTTATTTCATCTACGCTACCAAACTCACTCTTAGTTAATTAATTACTAAATAAAAATAATTATAGTCTATTTATTTTTATAAATATATAACATTGTGTGTGTGTGTGTATATATCAAAGATATATGGATGGCCCTAATTAAATTGAGATATAAATTCATTGATCTTATTTATTTAGTTCTCTAATTATTTGTTATATTTTGATTGCTGCAGAATGTTTGTTGAGTCATGTAAGAGAATGAGGTTGATGAAGAGTTCAGAGGCTATTGAATTAGGTAGGAGAGAATTATTTTAGTATAGATATGCATGAATATTTGTATGATTTGAATGAATAATAACTTTGTGTTTTCTTCTTTTTGTTGCAGCGCCTAAAACATCTCTTGGGGTTTAGAGTTTCTTGTACATAGAGTAGAGAATGCCTTCTTTTGTGTTACTAGAGTTCTATGTAACCAACTTTTAAAGCTGCATTATAAATTTGGGGATCAAAATATCATATTTATTTTCTTCTTTACAGTTATACCACTCCATTCTCTTCAAATAGAGGTGTTTCTTTTCGACACGCAAATATGAGTTTTTACTTAAGTTTTAAAGTTTTGTAACATTCTAAAAGAAAAAAATAAGGGTAAATTATACTTTATGGCCCAAACTTTGGAAATGTGTTCAGTTTGTGGCCTGAACTTTATATAATGCTTAAAATGACCTACTTTTGAACAGTGTTTAGTTTCCGACCTAAATTTTATATAATGCTTAAATTTACATGAAATTTGAATCGTGTTATATAAATTCTAGCATGTGACCCAATATTCATTAATGATCTAATATAGCAAATAAATTTAATTTCCAATGATAAATTTTAATAATACTTTTTAATTTTTGTAGCAAATAAATTTAATTTATTAAACAAATAGGCTAAATTTTATACAAATTATTGCATATGATATACTAGCAATTACAATTATAATTAGTACTTTAAGCAAACTAGCATACGTGTCTCGTGCAATGCATTGGAAATAAAATAATTATAACTTATTTGATTTATATAAAATAATTTTTTTATCATGTTCCATGTAATTATATTTATTTATTTAAGTTTTTTGTTATTGTATTTCATGTGCATTCGAAACGTTGAAATATTTTTATCTTTACGTTATTTAGTATTTGGCTTAATGAATTCTTTAATAATGTATTACAGATGTCTTATTGTGATTAGAACTGTCAAAATTTTCAGATCGGACTTTCTACGGTTTTGAAACCCGTCCAAACTTACCTAAAAAAAGTTAAACCTATATAAATATAAGACTTAATTTGGCCCTTTATGGGCTGTTGGGCATATTGTTTTTACTCGTCCATGCAATAATTTTTTTTAATTTAATAGATTTAATCAATCTAATAATTTTTTGTACATTAAATATTTTTAATCATATCAAATATTGGAAAAATAATATTTTAATTTTAATTATTTAATATTATATTTTAATATTTTTAATTATAAAACACTCAAAATTTTCAAAGATTTTTAATATTCTATTTACAAAATAACCATTGAAAATGAATTTTAATTGATGTTTATGTTGTGCATGTATATGGATGGGTTGACTATTTTAATCCCGATATTCGATTGTCTCGTAAAACTTTTAGATGGATTTTTCTCATTCATTTAAAGTGTTATAACTTGTTAAAATATAAATTTTGTAAATCTATAAATTAGTGAAATAATAAATATAATTTTATAAATGGAATTAAAAAAAATTATTTATTGATAATATGTAGAAAATAAATTGAAAAAACATAACTATAAATAAAGTTTGGGACAAAAACTGAACAACACTCAAATGTAAAGGTCATTTTAAGCATTTTGTAAAGTTGAGGTCACAAACTGAACACATTCCCAAAATTTGGACCACAAAGTATAATTTACCCAAAAAATAAGAGTGCAATTAGTAATTTACTAATTGCACCCTAATTTAACACCCTTATTTTTTTCATTTTGAAAAATGTCTCTTTTTAAAGATGACATTATAAAATAAAATAGCCTCTTCTTGCGGAAGACTTGCGGAGGACGAAGTGGTAATATTTCATATAACGGATCATTAGAGCTTTAACCATTTAACCATAGGTGGGACTCTTCACTCAAATTGGGCCCAAGCCCCACATTGCATGGGCTTCTGGGCTCATCTTTCTTTTATTATATATAAACTAGGTATTGCACCCGTGCTATGCACGGATTTATAATCTATTTATAAATAATTTATAATATAGATATTTAAAGAAATCAAAAATATTGTAATCCAATTTTATCTGGTGGTTATAAAATCGTAATCGATAGTACTCTTCTTAATTGTGACTATGTCAGTTTCAAAATTTGATAACAAAATCAACAATTTGATACAATAACTTCGATTTATTTTACCTCATTCAATTTCTTATTTTATAAAGAGTCGTTTTTTATTAATTTATAACAACACATTAAAATTAAAAAATAAAATAATATTACATAACTATTTAAACATACGTGTATATTGATAAAAATTCATAATAAATATATTTGAACTCATTATTATTTGTCGTTATATTTTGTTATGAAATTCTAATTTTTTTATATAATAATAAATATTTGACATAATTTTATGTAACAGCGAATTAATAGAGCTGGTAAATTAATAGAGCTCCTAAATGGAATGACCATTTGTATTTCATTCTATATTTCATTATGAAATTTAGTATTTAATTAATATTTATAATAATACATTAAAATTAATAATTTTTAAAAAACTATACTACTTTCATCTAACTTATTTAAATTCATTTACTTTTCACATTGATATTAATATTTAGTTGTAATATTTTTTGAAGAACATGATTTGTGCTTTATAATTTGCTAAATAAATAAATGTGTCTAAATAAGTGAGACAGTTCAAAAAGGAAAACGTGTTTAAATAAGTGGGACAAAGTCAATATATATTAGTGTTGAATTTATCAACAATACAAATCGATTATAATTATTAGTATTAAATATTAAAAACAATTATATACATTGATCAAATATGACAAGTTTTTAGTACTAAATAAAAGATTAAACTTAGATGTAAGAAAATAAAATTAGGAAAACATATTAGATAACATTGAAATTTTATAGTAAAAATAGATTGAGGCACTATGTCTAATTTATCTTCATGCATAATATTAAAACATATTATAAAGAGTATTCAACTTTATAATTATGAACATTATAATTTAGTAAAATATATTATTTGTATAAGAATATGTATACATATAATTATTTTCAATTTACTAATGTGTTATAATTTTTCATATTAAATTTATATTTTATATAACATATATCAAATTTAATGTATTGTCGAGATCTTTAATTTAATATGCATAATATTGCAAATATTTTTACGAAAAAAATAAATAATTTTAGGAGAAATGTATTATAGGAGAGAGAAAATAATCTATAAAGTTTTAAAAATTAATAAGCTAAACGCTAAATATAAACCATATTTAGTTGTACATGTATATTATGATTTGTTCAATGCTCAAGTTATCTTGTTGCTCTATTGGTTCACAATATAGTCTTTCATCTAAAAGGTATAGAGATTGAATCCTTTTAAAGTTTATTTTTAAATTTAATAGTTGTAGTATTATATTTGCTGTTGAAATTGAAGTTATTTACAAAATTGCCACTCAAATTGATTTGAAATTGATTTCAATTGGAATGTTTCCTGTTTTATATATATATAGATATTGGGGAAGTACAAATTCAATTCTATATATACGTGCATATAAATCTTAATCAAGACAAACTAAATGTGCACAACAAAAAGCATAAATTAATTTCAAAATAATTTAATTAAGACTAAGTAAAGATCGATAATATAAAATGATTGAAATACAATAAATCAAAGTAAATGATGAGAAGATGTAAAGAATTTTTGGATTCGATTGTGGCGAGCATCACCAAATTGAAGGAAGAATTTAAGAAACTACGTATTGCACCCGTACTATGTACGAGATTATTTATTTATAAATAATTTTATAGTAAAAATTGATTGTGACACTATATGTAATTCGCCTTTCTGCGTAGTATTAAAACATATTATAAAGAGTATTTACCTTTATAATTAGCAACATTATATATATATATATATAATTATTTTTAATTTATTAATGTATTATAATTTTTTATATTAATTTTATATTTTATATAATAGATATCAAATTCAAGGTATTGTCAAGATCTTTAATTTAATATGCATAATATTGCAAATATTTTTACGAACAAAATAAAATAATATTAGGAAAAAGTGTTATAGGAGAGGGAAAATAAACCACAAAGTTTATAAAATTTAAAAATTAATTTATTCATAATACGTAAGCTAAACTCTAAAGTAAACAATAAAATAAACCGTAAACCTTAAATTCTAAAATAAATTTTAAAACTTAAATCGGATTCAGTTTGTACATGTATGTTATGAATCGTTTAATATTCAACTTATGTTGTTGCTCTATTAGCTCACAATATAATGTCATTTTTTTAATTTAATAATTATATAATCTTTGCCATTAAAATTGAAATTATTTATAAAATCGTTATTAAAATTGATTATTTACAAAATCGCTATTAAAATGGATTGCAAATTGATTTGCAATAGAAAAGTGGATAAAAGCAGCGTAATCCCTTTTAGCCACCGACGCGACGCCTCTGCGGTGAGAGAGAACCACTCTCCTATAAATTTCCTCTCTCTACATCTACTCTTTTTTTCCCTTCAAATCTGCGATCCAAATTAAAACTATAAAAAAGCTGCATTGCATTGCATTAGGATAGAGAAAATAAAAAAATAAAAAAATCTTAGCTAAGCTAAGCTTAGATTCTTTTCTTCCAAATCGAGTTCTATAATAGTCCAATTATCTATCGTTCTTCTCAGATCTGCTAACCAGGTAAAATCACAATCTCATCTTCCTCATTAGTCATTTCCTTCAATCACTTTCCTACATTATTTTCCCTTTTACCATTTTCGTTCAGATCGGAAGCTCTCAACCCAGAAATTATGCCCAATACAGAAGCAGATCTTCATCATTCGAACGGCGTCGCATTGAGCAACTCCGATTCTAAATCCAGCAACGGCAATGCGACCGGTAAGCCATTGAAGATCTTCATCGGTTACGATCCGCGAGAAGATCTCGCATACCAAGTATGCCGCTATTCTCTGCTCAAGAGATCTTCGATTCCCCTCGAAATACACCCGATTAAGCAATCGGAATTGCGCGAAAGGGGTATCTATTGGCGGGAAAGGGGCAAATTGGAGAGCACAGAGTTCTCCTTTTCCCGTTTCCTAACCCCATTTCTCGCTGATTTCGAGGGCTGGGCAGTTTTCGTCGATTGCGATTTCCTATATCTAGCTGATATCAACGAATTGTTCCAATTGATCGACGAAAAATACGCGATTATGTGCGTGCAGCACGATTACGCCCCCAAAGAGACCACCAAAATGGATGGGGCAGTGCAGACTTTGTACCCTAGGAAGAACTGGTCTTCAATGGTTGTGTACAACTGCAGCCATCCCAAGAATCGAGTGCTAACGCCGGAGGTGGTGAATAAGGAGACGGGGGCATACCTCCATCGGTTCCAGTGGCTGGAAGATGGCGAGATTGGGGAGATTCCATTCGTGTGGAACTTCCTCGTGGGGCACAATAGGGTTGTCGAGGGCGACCCGAGCACGAACCCGAGGGCGATACATTACACCCTCGGAGGGCCGTGGTTCGAGCAGTGGAAGGATTGTGAGTTTGGGGATCTTTGGTTGAAGGAGTTGGAGGAGATGAAGAAAGAGGAGCCGGAGAAGAAGACGGCTTAGTTGCTCGTGGCAATGTAGGTCCGTGGTTGAGGCGGATTCGGATTTGTTCTGAAGGATATTTTGCTAGTAATGGAGGTTGATTGCTTTGTTTGTTGGTTTATATGTGATGATAGGTAATATTGCTTAGATGCTTTGGCCTATACTAATATGCAGATTGTTTGATGTTTGAATTAAATTTCTTTGGAGGTGTTGTAATTTTTAGTGATGGCTATTGTTTTGTGAAGGGGGATTATATAGACTGTTGTGTTTGATTCTGACCGACTTTGTTATACACCATAGTTGTCCTCATCTAGTAATCTCTATAATGTTTAGTGGCAGATTCTACAGCTCACGAGTTCCATTTTGTTGATGTGCTTTCTTGGTAGTATGGTACATACATGTTGATCAATAAACAATATTAATTCGAAGGCTAAAACTTTCTATTGAAACATGTTCTGTTTCGCATCCGAGTGAAGTTCGAGAGATTCTTGATCCTCCGACTTCACCCGGAGAGAAGTTGTAGCAGAGATTTCTATGTTAAGTATGTTATCAATCCATAATCAACCTTCTTAAGGCAGAAAAAGATTATCCTATTTCCAACCTCCAAAAACTAAATGAACTGAAAGTTTAGTGGAAATTCTATACTTATTTGCAGTTTCCAAAAAATAGTTTCATTATTAGAAAGCCTCCACTATTCACTTATTTGTTGCATCCTCCATCCAAAAAGTAAAAGGCTAAAAATAGAAAATATGGGGTGAGAGAGGCTCGAACTCTCGACCTCAGGATCACTCAGAAGCTATGAGACCTACGCGCTAGCCAACTGCGCCACCACCCCTTGATGCATGTATGTACAACATATACAAATATGAATGAATAATTTCTAGGTGATAAACTCTTGTATGTGGATTAAAAGGTGGTGACTAAGATTTAGCCAGAGCTAGAGTTATAATAATCAGACTATTTCTGTATGTGGAGGGGACATATAGATTGAACACTAGTAAATGTTTCCAATGATTTTAGTTCATTTGTTGAATTTGAGGTGTTGTGTATTTTTTCCGGCGTAAATTATAATTTATATATGATTGAAATATCAATGGGTATTTGTAGGGGTGAGAATCGGGACGGGATCGGGAGTCCCGGTCCCGGTCCCGGTCCCGAAGTCCCGATCCCGAAATTTTCAAATTTTTGGGTCCCGGTCCCAGTCCCGAATCCCGAAGCGTGAAAAATTTTAGTCCCGGTCCCGAATTGAAATGTCCCGAAAGTCCCGAAAGTCCTGAAATTTCCCGAAATGTCCCGAATACAAATCATAAAAATCATACCTATCATAATATGCATTATTGTAGAATCTGAGACAAATAATCAAAGCATTGACACGAGAGGAATGTAAAGAAGGCGAATCCTATTCATTCATATCTCTTCTCTTTCTTTTAGTCACCAAATCGTCCACATGACACGAGAGATTAAAAGAAGAATCCAAAAATTCATATCTCCACACTGTTCAAGGATTTCTACAAACATGGATATAGCTCTTGCATCTTTACAGAAGTTCTTCATAACAAAAACAGATAATAGTACAAATGTACAAGCTATTTACCGTTTTCAATAAATCTAAGTGCCCACTTTAAAATTAAAATGGTGGGTTTGAATTCTTGATCTTTACTATTGTCCATCTACAGCTCGAGGAGATATATAAACTATAAATCTAATCTTCATTCCAATTACACCTCTTAACTTCATCGAAACAACCACCTCAAAATCTCAGAATCATTTCTCATAGCACACATCATGCAAGAAATTTAAAACATAAAACCCAAAACGAACAATTGAATTAACATAATCATAATAATACTTTCCACATCAAGAACTAGCAACTCCAGAACGAAACTAACACTCAGGTCAAAGCACACAGCACGAATTAACATGTGAAGCTCAAAAACCAGAAGAGGAGCAGGAAAACTGAGAGCGAACAGGGCAGCGGAGGAGACAGAGGGCAGGACGACGGTGGAGCGAGCGAGCAGGGCGGCGGTGGAGGAAGCGAGCAGGGCGGCGGCGGGTAATCGGAGTATTTTCGGCAACTAATTTTGGGGAAGAGAGAGTCGCACAATGGGAAGAGGTTGAATAGAACTGAATTGGGGGAGAGAGAGTCGCCCAGGAATGAGTCTTGCCTATTGTAATTTTTGAATTTAATCGGGACTTCGGGTAGTTCCTATACCCGAAATTTTAAAATTTATGGGTCCCGGTCCCGGTCCCGGTCCCGAAAATTTTGGGACTCGGGGTCCCGATTCCCGTCAGGACTCGGGTCGGGACGGGAATTTCCCGAATCCCGGTCCCAAATTCTCACCTCTAGGTATTTGTGAAAAGTGCATGTTCATATGTACACCATCTGTTTCATTATTTATGACATTTTTCATTATTATAATACATTCAATTAAATATACAACTTGACATGATTAGTGGACGGAGAAAGCACATTTTAAAGCTCTTTTGCAACTTTAATTAAATAAGAAAGATAGTTAAGAACACATTTTCTTAACACACACCCTACTGACTACTCCATTTGTTCCACTAAAAGTGGTCACGTTTGACAAAAAAATTCTCACAGACTTAGTCAAACGTAACTATTTTTATTGGGACGGAGGGAGTATAATATAAAAAAAAAAACAGAAGAAATTGTCATATTTATATTATTGTTCTATATATTATCAATATAAACAAAACATATATAGTAAAAATAGGCCATATAATTACTTATCTAATTTAGGCCATTATCCAAATTTTGTTCATTTACAAGCGAACTTCTTTTAATCACCCTACATTTTCTATCCCAGTTAAAAATATGTTCCAACTCTTTAAGGAAAAAGTAATTTAAAGTATTTTTCTAAAAAATTAAAGTGATTTAGAGTATTTTTTTTTATCCCTATCTATAGCCAAATAATTAAAAAGCCGCCAGTCTTTGTAAGAAAAACAGTGTGTTTTGTTTGATCTTTTTTGAGGATATTTTATGAAATTAATCTCTTCCACTCAAAAAATACAAGTAGTAACTGTAGATGTGAGAAGGAAATAAAAGACTAATATGCGTACGCAAAGTATAGACTATAGAGTAATAGTGATGTCCCTATTTTTGGCTTTTAGCACTTTTTAATCCCCATCCTTTTGACTCTCCTCACATAAATAACTGTATTTTGAGCAATAAATTATAAATTAGTAGAAATATACGAACTTTCCAACCGCTCAAAATTTTTTGTAAAGATGTACTTAAATCTTTCTGGGGTAGGTGGAAAACGCCAAAGATTACATTATCTACATAGGCTGCGAAGGTGAAACAATTCTTTGTTCTCTTACATGTGCTTACATTTTGAGGTTGTCTAAAGCAAACTGAGTGAGGAAGGAGAGTTAGGGAGAGATGGGTTCTAATGGGATGCTTGCTAAGAGGGCTTTGCTTACTGACGCCCCTGTTATGGTTCAGGTATTTAATTCTTTTCCCGTAAAAGGATGGGATTGCTTCAATTTTTTTAATTGATCTTCTATGTTTTTGTGGATATGTGTTTGTAGATTTTTTCTTGAAGTTTTAAAAAATGTGTAGTTTAAATTATGTGAAAGGTGGTTTGTCTACTTTAGATTGCGTAAAGATTTTATCTTTCAATTATTTCAGATGCAGAAGCTGATCGGAGGTGTGAAAGATTGCGTTTCTCTAGCTCAGGTTTCTTTATGTTTCCCCATGTTAAGCTTTGCATTAACTTTGTGAAATTATATATATTTGAAACTTGAAATATTGCACATATTTTCTGAGTTGTCGAGGTCGAGAAATTGAGATGTGTGAAGGGCTTAGTGATGTTGTTTGGTTGAACCGTGAAGTTTGTGCTGTCCAATTCTTGGGAAAGTACATTTTTCTTAAACGTATATTATTGTAATTGCTGAAAGTTACTTATACAGTTACTCCTAGTTGATTTATTTTTCGTACTTTACTGAAGTTGAGATTTGTTCCAATAATGGTGTTGATTGGGATTAATTTATGGTTTTCCTTGATCATATTGGCAGACAAAAGCTCCTCAATCTTCAAGTTTATGTTCTTGAATATGATCTTTGTATATAACTACTGCTGTGCTGCATATGCAGATGAGGAGGAACTATAGTTTATTATGGTGTTTTGTAGTAGCAAGTATATGGTTAAATTATGAGCATACATAAAAAGGAGGTCTATGATGCTGACGTAGAATTCCATTATGAACATATAAACTGGAAAGGGTTCAGATGCGCTCGCTTTATGCTCGCTTGCTATTCCGTTATTGTATTCGATTTTATCATATGACTTGGTTTGAGAGTGAAAAGCTATCACTTGTCTTAATAGTTAGTGAACTTTAATGTCTGTATCTTTGTAAATTTTAGCAATATGATGGAACACTGCACATGAATAACAGATATACTACATTGGTTAGATTTTGTAATTTACGATTGTGATATTTTGCAGGGGGTTGTGTACTGGCTACCACCAAAGGAGGCACTGGAAAAAGTGGAGAAACTTGTGTGGGAGCCTTCAGTTAGTCGCTATGGCGCCGATGAAGGCCTCCCCGAGCTCAGAGAGGCTTTAATGAATAAGGTAATAGTCGTTGCTCGCACTTATTTTCTAGAAAGCACTTGTTTGCTGCAAAGCATCACTATTCATGCTGATGGAATTGTTTAATATAGAATATTCATCAAACTTATGCCATTGTTTATGGATATTCAATAACTTTATGGACTTTGTTGAGTTATTTTCTAGTGTCATGTCTCAATGTTTTATATGGTGAATCTATCTATTGGTTTTTCTTACTCAATAGCCCAATTTACTACATTATGCGTATTAGGCATGTTGCAATTGTCTTTCATTTTGATTTTCAAGCTAATTTTTTTACAGTTGCACCATGAAAACAATTTAACGAAATCCTCGGTGATGGTGACTGCCGGAGCTAATCAGGTGAGTTTTTCCAGCCTGATTCTTTCTTTGTCTAGCAGTGTAGAAACAGAGTTTGGTACGACAAAGCTTATTACTAATGGAACTTGACATTAAAAAAAGTGGCTGGTGAGAAGGCCTCTTACATTATTCTTTGTTAGCATGGTAATTTTGTGAATCTGGTTAGGGATTTTAAAAGTTAACCAGTTAGATTTCACCCACAATTAGATCATGTGGTATTGCCATTTCAGTAAAAAGAATTTTTGGCTGTATTTTGGTTTTCCATCCAGGGGTAAAATTTTCCTTATTGTTTCCCCAACGTGGTTCTTCTAGTGTATCGAATATACATGACGTTACACGAGCAAGATTTTTACATTATCTCAATTTATAGCCTTAGGTATTGTAAGCTTTCTTCCAGCATCATGCCTATGCATGCATTCATTTTGTCTAAATTTCTTAACATCTTGCCAAATCATTACAGGCTTTTGTCAATATTGTTCTTACACTATGTGATGCGCAAGATAATGTTATCATGTTCGCTCCGTACTACTTCAATTCGTACATGTCGTTCCAGATGACTGGAGTGACTAATATTCTAGTGGGTCCTGGAGATACCGATACACTTCACCCAGATGCAGGTTGATATCGAAATATAAATTCTCATTTATGTGGATTAATCATCACCTTCAATGATTTACTGGTAGTCTTGTTTTATTTCCATACTTTTTAACAATATAAACTTGCATAGTCGCGACATGCATCATTTTCACAACTTTCAGTCAACCATAAAGTATGCAGAGAGAAAGGATTGATGCACATATTGATTGTGACATATTCTGTTTGATTACAGTTACATCGCTTTGTATGTACTGAAAATGCACTATGTTTCCAGACTGGTTAGAAGAGACGTTGCAGAATACAAAACAAACTCCAAAGCTTGTGAATATCGTAAATCCTGGCAATCCTTCGGGGACTTACATTCCTGCACCTCTTCTTCAGGTTCGTTTTGACTTCACTTTCTTTTCGTAAAAAAGAACAGTTCACAATCATATAAACATTTATTTGAACAATGTCTGTCTCGCACTTTAGTTATTTCTGTGTATTTGCTAATGCTATCGAGCAGAGGATATCTGATATTTGCAAAAAAGCTGGTTGCTGGCTTGTCATTGACAACACATACGAGTAAGTAAAGTCTGTTTGTATAACTTCAATGTTAATATGAGTAGTTTGATTGCTACTTTACCACTTGACTGCTTTAAGAATATATGGCTGACGAATTCAAGGTAATGAGAGTCGAGACTGTTTTTACCTTAGGTGGAGTAAAATATCCAATCGAGACTTCATTTATCTTGATGGGTCGAAGTCTATTTGTTATCATGTAAATAAATACAAATGAATGATTGAAAAGCTTATAAAGAATGACATTCACCACAGATGAGGCTCTTTATCAAGAACAGATCCATTATTATTTTCACCTGCAAATAAGCAGATAACTAAGTGAAACAGTAATTAGGTTGAGAACATTGATCTGTAATGAAATTCTGTGTAGGTACTTCATGTACGATGGTCGAAAACACGTGTGCATCGAGGACAATCACATAGTCAACATATTTTCCTTCTCTAAAGCTTATGGGATGATGGGATGGAGAGTTGGATATGTAAGTTGTTTCCATCTTTTGAATTTCTATCAAATTTCCATCCTAGTTTTGGAGATTAGTAAACATTCATCCTCTCTTTGTACCTACATCTCGATCATTAGATTGCATACCCTTCAGAAGTCGAAGGTTTAGCCGATCTACTCCTCAAAGTGCAAGACAACATTCCCATATGTGCGTCCATAATATCGCAAAAGCTTGCTCTTCACTCTCTTGAGATGGGTCCGAAATGGGTGGCTGATCAAGTTCACAAGCTCGTCGCCAACCGGGAACTTCTTAAAGATGCGTTGTCACTGTTGGGTAGTGATTCCGTTAAAGGAGGAGAAGGCGCAATCTACCTGTGGGCAAAGCTCCCGGAAAAGTACCAGGATGACTTTGAAGTCATTCGTTGGCTGGCAACAAAGCATGGGGTCGCGCTCTTACCCGGTTCCTCATGCGGGTGCCCCGGCCACGTGAGGATCTCGTTCGGTGGTTTAGTTGAGGAACAATGCCTTGAGGCGTCGAAGAGGCTCAAGAGAGGGCTGCAACAACTGGTGAGTGAAGGCATGGTGCCATGATTTTTCATTTGAATTCTTGTGGAAATTCCAATTTTTTGTTTTGCCATGAATGATCAATTATGAATCCTATTATTATATACATGCAAATGGAAAAGAATAAAGTTTTATAAATGGGTAAGATTTTCAATTCTCATTGTTTATTTTGCTGGATATATATCATGAAGCTATACTCAAAGAAATTCTTTAGGTAAGAAGGAATGTTTGTCAGGATATATATATATATATATATATATATATATATATATATATATATAATAGGATGATTATAATGAAAATAGATCTCGTTGTGTTAACTAAAAATAAATCTGAACAATCCATATTTTTCATCTCATGCATATAATTAAAATATACATTAATCAATAAACCCTAGTCAATTTCCTGTTGTTAGGGATAAAATATTTTAAATAAGATATTTACAAATATTTTAAATCTGAACACAGGCCAGCGGCCGCTGGGCCTGCAAACTTCGTGCGCCAGAGTCAAGAAGCCAGCGACCGCTCGTTACTCTGCGGTCGCTAGGTGGCAGTTTTCGACGCCTTTTTAAAGACAATTCAGGCTATTTTAAAAGAGAATCTCCATCTATCTCTTTTAGAACTCGAAAACTTAGACTAGAACTCTCCTAGAAAACACTTTTACTTGTATTTTTATTTTGGGATGAAGGATTGAGGGCGAGTGCGGCTCACAATCCGAGACTCAATCTTTATAGGTATGTTTAATTCTTATTTTGATTGTTTTATGGATTGATTGTCTTCCTCTCCCTAGGTTTAGAATTTCTTTTAATTCTTTACTGATTGTTCTTCGATTCATGCTTATTGATTTAACTCGTGCTTGTTTAATTAAAATGTTTGATCACCTTTTTGATTTATCGTTTATTGGTTGAGATCAAGAGATGATTCCAATACAGACCTAGGGTTAAATTAAACAACGATTCCAATCGGAAATGTAGGAATCATATTCGTGGTTGTTATTGATTTTCCTATTGTGTAATTCAAATACGTAGGTTAGAATTACAGCTTAATTGTCAAATACGAAAATTAGTAATTAAGCAACTTTAGGAAGTTATTAATTAACTTCGAATTGTTGTTCGTAATTGAGGAATTCTTATTAGGATTATCTAATACGGGAGTTATGATTGACGTCTAATTATGGATACGTAAGTAACTAATTAGACTAACTTTTAGGAAGTCTTTGATGAACGAACAATAGCATGAGTAGAGGAGCATGATTTGATTAATTGTAGGTTTTCTGAACTCTAGGGCCTTCAATCCTGAATCCGTCTTTTAATTCTGTTTATTGTTTTTGTTTTATTTCTTATTCCTCCGATTTAACTTTGTTAGAGTGTTTAGGATTTCTCCTTTCTTGTTTTAATAACACTTATGATTAAAACCGCTCTGTTAAGCTTTCCATCGAGATTCGACCGGGGTTAGCTTGTCACATGAAATCGACCTTGTATAATTTGCGAGAACCTAGATTGTACACAATTTAGGCCAAATACATGAATCAAAGAACAATCAATAATAAATTAAAGAAATTCATAAGCTTAGGTAGAGAAAAACAAATCAATTCATTCAATATTCAAGAATAAGAGACACTTAAGAATAAATCTTGGATTGAACGTTAATCTCACCCTCAATCATTCGTCCCGATGCAAAATTACAAATAAATTAAATAAGCAAAGTGTTTTAGGGTTTAGAAAGGAAAAAAAAAATCAAAAAGGGATGTTTAAATACTGTGAAATAACATATTTAAATAACCTTATTCGCGATCTAAAATTACGCCCAGCTGTCGAAGGGGGTCCAACGGCCGCTGGGGTTGAGGCTCTGCCGCAGCGGAGCAAGGGGCCCAGCGGCCGCTAGTGTCCATCGATCGCTGGCCCCAAGCCTCTGTCCTTGCCGAGCGCGCCAGCCAGCGAGCGCTGGACCCTAACGCTGTCCTTCTCTGCATAGCCACCCCAGCAGGTGCTACCCTCCCAGCACTTGTGAGGTGGCACGTGCTACCCCGTCTCACGCCTTCGGCACTTTTCGCTCGACTCGTCCAATACGCCTCAAGTTAAAATTCCACGGCTCCATTTTGCAACTCTTTTCAACTCCAAGCAACCTACACGCATATTCAACACCTTGTGTAATAACGAACAAAATACGAAATAAAATAAATCAAAACACTACGAAACGGGACTTGAAAACACTACTAAAAACGCATCAAAAACATACTAAACACAACACCTCCCGAGGGTGGGTCATCTGTGTGTCATACCGAGAGAGCTTATGGGAATGTGTTTTGCATCAGTTGAAAAAGGTATGCGCTACCATTGCAGATTAGAGATTAAATAAATTGATTAGTATTATTCATAGGGTTGAGCAAATTGGTACCGGTTCTCAGTTCTAACCAGAACCGTCGGTTCTTATGGAACCGAGAACCGATTTTATTGGTTTTGGTACTAGAACCGGTTCCCAACTCCACCAAATATTCGGGTATCGGTTCTACCCGGAACCGATCGGGTAGAACCGAAATCTTTTACTCTCAAATTTAATTTTAGTTTTTATTCATTTAAACCATTCATTATTATCTACTTTTTAAATATAGTTTAACTACTTAAACATTTAAATATTTTTTAAAATATTAAATTTTTGTATGTTTATTTAAAATATTATATTTATTTCATATTAGACATGATTTTTTGTATGCATTTAAATATACATTTATTTTCTTATGACTATTCTCTATATTTAAGTTATATTAGACTTAAGTATGTCACATTATATTTGATAGTATTAAATATAGTTTATTTACTTCGACATAAATTAAAAAATAGTTTTATTTTTTAATTAAATAACATATTTTGTGTTCAATTTAAATTAAATTTATTTGGTTCAAATTTTCATATATTTAATTATTTAATTAAATATAAAAATATGTCGTTTGAAAATTTAAAAATATAGACATGTCGAAATTTTTGATTGCTAATTTGCTAGCTCATATCTTATTTAGATAAAATTGAGAATTTGATTGTAGAAAATTAATAAAAGAAATCAAAATTTTAATAATTTATAAAATTAATATTCTTAATTTTATTTGAATTAGTTGGAGAACCCGAAAGATGAAATAATTGATAAAAAAGAGTATTTTTTTTAAATAAAAAATCGGGTCCAATCGGAACCGAACCGGTCCTTCAGGTACCCAATTACCCGATCGGTTCTGGAATTGGTTCTTACAATTTGATAATTGGTTTGGGTACCCGAAACCAAACCGATTCTCACCCCTAATTATTCATATCAACATGATACATCATCTTTTCAAATAGACGCTCCAATCCAACAAGGTCTCACTTTCTTTTTGGAACATCTCACTTTAATTTCCGACTTGAGCATTTGAATTAAGCTTAAAAAGAGATAGTCAACCAATTTTTTACACCGTTTTCTTTCTTGCATTAAAATGCATGCTAATTTTGTAACAGCAAAAGTGGGACAAGCATAGTACAGCTCAAGTCAACTAATCGGTTCCCTAAAATAAATATGTTAGATTAATTTCTAATCAATCTATAAAGTGTGGTCACATATAT